>CAVNZG010001760.1:92532-152093 GCA_963693315.1 Diogma glabrata
TAGTCGAATGTTTATATTTTAATAAAACAAATACTTTTATTTAAAATATACACCTATATTTCAATTGTTAAATTACAATCATCCTCAGGGTTATATTTTCTATATCAAAACAAACATAAAATCAATATTTATAATAAACAACATAAATTATAACATAACGGATAATTCAAAGAAAAACTTACATGATATAAAAGTTAAATTAACATAAACTTCAAAAAATTATAAAAATCAAAAACGAAAAACAATTAACAATAAGTAAAAAGTTCAAAGAATTATGATTGAAAAAAATATGATGAAAAACAGAAAAACACAAAAAGATTACTAGAAAAATAATTTTTTAAAAAACAAAAAATTAATACTAGAAAAGCTTTACAAATTAGTGATTCATGAGAAATGCTTTTTTGAGAATAGGGAAATAAACATCACTAACTTTTCTCAAATCGGTTCTAATATTGATGGAATTGTTGTGTTTCAAAATTTCTGAAGATTCTAAAAACTCTCTTTTTTCTCTATTTTGTTCACTAAATAGCATTTCAACTTAAAAAAAAAAAAAAAAAAAAAAAAAAAAAAAAAAAAATATAAATAAAAAAAAATATATATATATTTATATATATATATATATATATATTATTTTTATATTAAAAAAATTGTTTTTTGGTGTATAGCCTATTTAATTAACAAATATTTTAACAAAAATATTTTACATAAAAAACTTTGACCGGTTTCGATGCTTATCGCATCATTTTCAAAAAGTTGAATATGAAACAGAATTTTAATAGAAAAAAATTAAAAAAAAAAAATTTTTTCTATTAAAATTCTGTGTTTCATATTCAACTTTTTGAAAATGATGCGATAAGCGTCGAAACCGGTCAAAGTTTTTTATGTAAAATATTTTTGTTAAAATATTTGTTAATTAAATAGGCTATACACCAAAAAACAATTTTTTTAATATAAAAATAAAATAATATTAAAGCCTAATAACCTTATATATATACATATATATATATATATATATATATATATATATATATATATATATATATATATATATATATATATATATATATATATATATATATATATAATATATATATATATATATATATATATATATATATATATATATATATATATATATATATATATATATATATATATATATATATTATATATATATATATATATATATATATATATATATATTAGACTGGTCGTTAAAAACTAAATTTTCCGAGACGCCCCCCAGAAAAATTCTTTGTGGTCAAAAAACCATAACGGCTTTATTTTTTTTTTTTTAAGTGAAAAGAACACGTGCCGCAAAATCATCGAAGTTTATTTTTTGATAAAATTGTTAATATCTCATAAAATATGCAGATGTCAAAAAAAATCACTTAATCATTTTTGCAGGAAATTTAATTCTCTACAAAAAAGATCCATGTCATTTTTTTCCTAAAACCTATATTTCTGATGATATTTTGAAATAAAACTTGAAATTCTTCGAAACTCGTAAAACCAAATGATGAAAATTTCGACGAAAAAGTACTAATTTTGATTTTTTTTTGTCACGATTATTTTTTTATACATTTCATTCTATAGCATAAGAAGAAAATTAGGAGTTTTTCGTCATCTTTATTTTTTATGTTTTTTAAAAATTACGAAAACTTACAAGTTCATTTTCAAAATATCATGAGAACTATACGTTTTGGGGAAAAAATGACATGGACTTTTTTTGTAGAGAATTAAATTTCCTACAAAAATGGCTATGTGATTTTTTTTGACATCTGCATATTTTATGAGATATTTGAAAAAATCTACGAATTTTTCAAATAATCAACTTCAACGATTTAGCGGCACGTGTTCTTTTGATTTAAAAAAAAAAAAAATAAAGCCGTTGTGGTTTTTTGACCCCAAAGAATTTTTCTAGGGGGCGTCTTGGAAAATTTAGTTTTTAACGACCAGTCTAATATATATATATATATATATATATATATATATATATATATATATATATATATATATATATATATATATATATATATATATATATATATATATATATATATATATATATATATATATATATAATATATATAATATATATATATATATATATATATATATATATATATATATATATATATATATATATATATATATATATATATATATATATATATATATATATATATAAATATATATATATATATATATATATATATATATATATATATATATATATATATATATATATATATATATATATATATATATATATATATATATCACTGTTTCCACGAAACGGGTAACATTAAGAAAAAAAAAGTAAAACCATATATAGCCATTCTCATTATTTGATTCACAACATACATTATTTATATTTTGTCATCTAGTGCGAATTTTCGTGTTTGGACCTGTTCGTAAGATCACACGTGATCACGTGCGTAGATCACGTTTTTCATCAATTTAAGAATATAATAATACTTTTGGTAATCTATAATAAGTTTGGCTTCTATATTTTAATTACCATCATCCTCTTTCAATATCGGTTACTGTACTTTTTTATAAATTATTAAATAAATTAACTAGAACTTTTTTATAGTATCATGGAGAGACAAAGAAAATTTAGTGAGAAAAAAAAGCGAGTCCAGAAGAATGGGAGAACTTTAAATTGAAAGAAAAAAAACGAATTGCAAACTATAGACAGAAAACGAATAAAAAACCACTTCCAAAACCAACAACACAAGAAGAAAAACGACTTATGAGAGAAAAAAAACGAGAGTATCGAGCAAAACTTAAATATAAACTTGAAAACCCTAGATATGTGGGCCCAATCCCTTATAAAAACAAGCAAAGTCTTTTTAGATCGGTTAATCGTGTACGTGATAAAATGCCGAATAATCCTGAGCGAAAAAAGCAGTGCTACGTCAACTGGTAAAAGAGTTTTTTCCGAAGTGCTCAGAAATTTTAGAGAAAATATATTTCGATAACAGAAAAAGTTCCGAAAAGTGTATTAAAGACGATGTACAGCGGAATAGTGTTGAACAATTTTATATAAGAGACGATATAAGTTACCAGTGTCCTGGAAGGACTGACACAATTTCAGTAAAAAACCCTTTAACCAAAAAAAGAGAAATATATCATAAACGATATATGATTATGTCTATCGGAGAAGCCTATTAGATTTACAAAACTAAAGCCGACAGATCACATCGAAATTGGAAAAACAAAATTTTATGAAATGCGGCCTGCATACGTTAAACCTGTGTCAGACATTCCACATAATATGTGTGTATGCCAAATTCATGCAAATTTTGACAACTTATGCTCATCGTTGAAAAATCTACCCGGATTTCCATCGAATTATCACAATCTTTTAACTGAAGTCTGCTGCAACATATCAAATGAGGATTGTATGTATGGCAATTGTAACAAATGCGAAAAAGATATAAGAGACATATTTCCCATTTTATTTGAATACAACACATACATTTTCTGGAAACAGTGGATCAAAAATCAAGAAAACAATCGATTGAGAATCGTAAAATATAGAGGACACGCAAAAGAGGCAATTCGTGAATTAGAACGCGAAATGCATCGTTTTATAAAACACTTTTGCATTAAAAATGTGCAATCTCAGCATTTTGAGACCACAAAGGCAAATTCAAATGTTGATGAAATTGTTCTGCAGATTGATTTCTCAGAAAACTATAAGTGTTCTAATCAAGATGAAATACAAGCAGTACATTTTTCATACTCTCAAGTCTCTCTTTTTACTGCTTGTGCTTGGACCAAAAACAAATCTTGGTCAACGGTAGTCGTTAGTAATGATCTTACCCACGACAAATTTTCCGTGTGGGCATTTTTGCAAACAATTATGGATTTTTTGTTAAAAGAAGTTCCTTCTCTGAAGAAAATATCAATATTTTCAGACGGATGTAGATCACAATTTAAGAATAGGTACATCCTATCAAGTTTGGCGATTTTACAGTGCATGTATTCCATCAAAATTACGTGGTCCTTTTCCGCCACATCACATGGAAAAGGTGCTGTGGACGGCGTTGGAGGTGTGGTAAAACGTTGCGTATGGACAGCGGTAAAAGCTCGAAATGTAGAAGTTGACTCTGCTGAACAATTTGCAGAAGCGGCAACAGATGCTGTTCAAACAATTAAAATATTTTATGTGGATAAGGATACTGTTCTCAACACTCGCAAACTATTGTCTGAACGATGGGCCGATGTGCGTAGTATTCCTCACATTCAATCAAAACATCAGTTTGAAGTTACTTTGGATGTTGCAAATGGTGATTATTTTTTATTGGCTTCACAAACCGCTTAATCCCCCAAGTCAATTAAAATCAAGATTACAAATTATATTTAAGTGATTTAAACATTTACTTTAAGATACTAATGGAATTTCGAGTATATTTTGTATCTGGGTGTCTTTGTACGTAACGCTTAGAGACATGTACGTAACGCTAGTTTTTTGATTTTTACTTTTGAAAATGTTGAATTAAAGGTTAAATAAAAGCATTAAAAATAAGTGCGTTTCTTTTACATTCAGATACTATTTCTGGTTTTTGTATAAACGTCATACATTCGATAAATTTTTATAAATAAACAAACTTCCAAAAAATGCGGTCCTTTTTTTGTCTTATGTACGTAACGTCCTTTTTTTTAAATTTAGTTAAACAAAAATTTTGTTTTACAAAAACCTTTTGACTAGTTGAAAGTAATGATAAAATGCCAAAAAAATGATATGTTAAAAAATTTTTATAAAAATAATGTCGCTCATCAAGCAATTTTTAGAGCGGTTCTTTGTACGTAACATGGAAACTGTTATATATATATATACATATAAATATATATGTAAATGAATTTTTTGATTAATAGGTTTTTTTGTTGAAAGAAAAAACATTTTATTTTAATTTACATAGTTTTTCTAACATTTTTTAAACAAGTTATTTAAATAACTATTTATTGTTTTTTGTGTAAGTTAATTTTGCTTATTAATTTTGCTTTATATAAACTTCTTTGTACAATTTATAAAAAATATTGTTGTTGTTCTATGTTTGTAGAATCCCTGAGGATGATTGTAATCAACAATCGAAATATTGGATACATATATAAATAATAAAATTTTATTTAAAATACCTAAATAAATTTGTTATCTATTGACTATAAAACTTCAGTTTTCTTAAACAACTTTATAAGAAATAAATATATATATATATATATATATATATATATATATATATATATATATATATATATATATATATATATATATATATATATATATATATATATATATATATATATATATATATATATATATGCGATGTGTATATATATATATATATATATATATATATATATATATATATATATATATATATATATATATATATATATATATATATATATATATACATATATATATGTATATACATTTTTTTAAAAATTATATAATTTTCTTGTGTGAACTACTTGAAGTGATTGCAATAATACAGAGTAAAACAACGTCTTTTTTCACTTCAAAAACTTTTTATTGTAACACCGGTGTTACAATAAAAAGTTTTTGAAGTGAAAAAAGACGTTGTTTTACTCTGTATTAATACATTTTTTTGTTTGTTTTTAACAATCTACATCTTTTTGATGTAACAAATGGGAACGGAAAATTGTTTATCCATCAAAAATACTAATAGTCAAAAATCTAAAATTTGCATTTGTGCGAAGATGTGTTAAATACACAGTTTAAAATGCTCCTTATATCACTCCTTTACACCGTTCTTTCAGAGTAACGTCACATAAAAAATATAACGCTCACAAATACAGGAGTGAAAATATCGTTCTTACTCCTAAATTGAAATAAATATTTTCTTTCAAACACAGATTTAATTTTTGCTTCAAAATTGATGCTTTGCAATGTAAAAAATAAATAATTTTTGTAAATGTTTTGCTCAATTTTGCAAGTATTGTTATAAAAACATATAAAAAGGATGACGGAAAGGTACTGATTTTCTTCTTTTGCAAATGAAATAAAAAGACAATAAACAGAATAAAAACTAAAAAGTCCAAAGGAGTGAATTCGAAAAAATAAAAATATTGCTCTTGAATGAAGAACGATATATAAATTATAAACATTTTAATTTATAAATCCCATTTGGGGGAGTAAAATGAGTGCTCGAATAAAATGAAATTGTAAACTCCTTTTAAATTCTATTAAAATATTATTTTTCATATTACAATTTCAAGGAAAATATAATTAAAAAAGGTATAACTTTTGTAAGAAAATATCGATTGTTTCTTTGCAACATAGGGTTGTGTTAATACAAAATTTATTTTTTACTTTTTAGTTCGTTTTTCTAAAAATGTATTTTTATATAATTTTAAGACATTAAGTATTCCACATTCTACAGAGATAATTATGAAATTTTGAAAATTTTAAACGTTTTTAAACAACACATCTATAAATTCTTTCAATCAATAAATACAAATATTTAGTTATTCAAATGACGTGATCACCCTTACTAATATAAAAATGAATTGAATTGTAAAATTAACACAGCTGAGAAACACTTGTTGACCGCATACGTTCCTCTATAGAAAATAAATGGCAAAAAAGAAAAATTATAGAAGTGCTCAGTATCCGAAGTTTGAATATTTGGGTATTATCAACATTTATTTAATTTAATTTAATGAATTCTTAAAGCAAAGTAAAACTTTAGTGTTTTCGTAAGAGCCCTGCGACAAATGAGTTTCTTTCTCGACTCTTAGCATTAGTTTACCTTTTGGTTATATGATTCATGTGAACAGTTTATCTGATTATGTTCTGAGAAACTATGCTTTGATCTTTGCATTCTTGTTTAAGCAGTTTATAATGCTCCACTTTTGTGATTCTTTTCCTTCTAAAAAAATGATCAAAACCAACGATATAGAAAGCATGCATCTTAAATAATTGATGTTATAGCTAAATAAATGTTGTAGAAATACTTCAATTGTTAAATTTAACTTGCACACAAATGTATATATAAACCAAATCCAAATAAAATCACTCTCCAAATTCTATAATCCCATGACAAAACATTTTACCTAATCTTTCAATATCGAAGTTTCCATGCCGAAAACAAAAAGAAACAAAATAAATAAATAAAATTAAATAAATAAATTAGAAAATCTAATAATATTTAAATAACAGAAAGAAAAAAACACAAAACGAAAACATTTGTACAAACAAGAAAATTGAAAATATAACAAGAAAATATTTTAAACGAATCCAATTTAATATTCCACAAAATAGGAGAATAAGAAAAATATAAAAGGAAAAGGAACAACAAAACAGGTTAAAATCGGATATAATGATAAGACTAAGGAAACATCCGGTTTTGGACTAAACATTTTTTTTTATTTTCTTGTTAGACGCCATGTTGTTTTATGTTTTAGTAGTTTTCCTATACATATTATCCGGAAACTAATGTGATGTATGCAATACGGAAAACCGGCATTTTCAATGTAGTTTATATAATGTTACCTTATTTATTTATTTTACAATGACATTACAATCAAAACAAAGTTTTGTTCTACAGTGATTTCCATAATGTGAGGTTTTGTTTCTTGGACATTAATAAGTCACAGTTTTATTGAAATTAGTTAATGGTTTCAGATCAGGTATTTGGAGGGAGGAGGATTAGAGGATAAGAATATTAAGGTTGTGATTAACAAATTGATAGACGTTTATCATAAGAATCTGACTTTTTTTGGGCTTAGCTGATAAATAAACGTTAAATGAAAAACTTCGAAAAAATTTTGAACATAGGGAAACCAATTTTCGTTTTGGTTTCCCTATTTTGCTTTTTATATAAGAGCAAACTTGAATAGATTTAGTTCGGTTGAAAATAGGTATGAGAATAGGGAATGACAAAATGATAAAAATTATTGTTACTTGTCCGACTGTAAATCATATTTTAGCTAAAAATAATAATAGTAATGCTAAATTGAAAAGAGAAATGTCGAATGTCCGGAATTTACATATTATCATCATCATAATCATAATAATCATCATCATCACCAAAAAATTATAATAAATAACTTCTGTTTTATTGTTAGAATTCACAATTGAATTCAATTATTATTTTATTTCCAAAAATTTTTCATTATTTTGTTGTTATTGTATTTCCTATGTACCAACAATATACATTATTGTGATGATACGAGTATATTTATGATAAAAGAAGTGAATATATCATATATCTCTACAACATATAAGACTTATTTTTAGTATAGTTATGATTTTATGTTTAGATATCTATTATTATTTTATTTCCTATTTAATAAAAGAAAATTGAAAATCAAAGAAAATGTAAATACGGAAATTGTAATTAATTAAATTTTCAATTTAGTTTCTGGTTTATATTGTTTGTAATAATTAAATTATAAATAATAAACTTTAATTTAAACAATAACTTTAACAATAAGATATTATAAGAAGTATAACTTTACTCATTTAGTTATTCTAATGTACATGTTATTTAAGAGAGTAATGACGTATGTAAGAGAAAAGGAAAGAGAAGAGAGGAAATGGAATAAAAGGATGTGAGGATGGGTGGGTGAATTAAACTTTAGTTTATAGTAGACTCGTAAGCCAAAGAAAAATCTACCATGTGTTACTTATTTTCTACAAAAGGTCTTTATTTACATTAAGCAGAACAATATCCAGTTAGTTGGTATTATCAGTTACACCATCAAGACTCCATGCTACCATACTGATAGAAAGCAGAAGTTCTTTCTTTAAACAAGAAACCTTTTTGACTCTTCAATATTCTGATTTTTATTCTTTTGTTTAATTTTAGCACCTCAAAAAATAGAATTAGGGTTACTACACCTAATCCTGATCTTTTGTTCCAAAATTTACCAAACTACTTGCGCCTCAACAATATAATTGCAATTATTATGCACATTTATAAATGTTTGTTCATAACTAGCTATTTAAGAAGTATTAGGTTAAAAAAACTCTTCAACTTTAGAAAACCTCTCCATTTACGTAAATGGAGAAAAACGTAAATTCTTCTTATGAATGATTACAACCTGTTATTTTCCAACTGTTCTTATAAGTTGGAATTAGTGACTGAAATGAAATTTACTCATTTAAAACTTTAAATGCTGCTTTCGATTGAAGCTTTAAAATAACAATTGTTTGGAAGACTCCCTCTTTGATTTGTCTAATTTTGTCTACTTGTTCGGTATGTATGTTCTCCTCCCTCTAGACTTTGTCTAATTTGCCCAAAAATTTTCCTAACTATGGGCATATGTACTAGCTAAAATCGTAGGTTTCAAAATTTGCCAACTTCAAATGACAAGACTTAGATTTATTCAAGTTCTATAAAATAGTTGTTTGGGCGATCCATCCTTAAAATTGTTTGTATTTGCTCTAAAGCTTTTCATATCATAGACCAATAGCTATTTATGTATTAAGGGCGTAAAGTATGTCTTTTCCGCTAGAGAGTGAAATTGTTGCTCGAGGCGTTAGCCGAGAGAAACAATCATTCGAAAGCTAAAATGATACTTTATGCCCGAATTGCATACAAGATTTTTTGTACGAGTAAGATTCTATATTATTTGCATAAATACATATATATTTACACAAATTAGTAAAATATTTTTTAGAAAATTATTTTATCCAAATAGTTTTTCGAAATAATAACTTTTTTATTCGCCTACATATTAAAGCGTTACTTTATTACTGTAATTTGCGGCTTTAAAGTATCACTTTTCAACTATTAATTTTGTTGTCATAGCTACGTCCAAAAAAGTAAAAAGCATTTGTATTTGTTTAAATTCTATGAAAAATAAAATTTTTTATCTAAGCAACCCTTACATTCAAAATTTCATTATCCAACTAAAATAGTTGTTATCATTTGTTGTCAGCTACACAATAATTTGGAAAAAATAATAAATATTTTGTCAAAGGTTACTTGTTCCACATATTTTTATTTTAAAATTTATGAAAATTTATAATTTTAATTTAGAATAAACAAATTTTCTTAAAATATTTTGCTTGCGGCGAATAAAAAATAGTATATGATGCACGGACGTAAGCTATTTTGGACTTAATGTGGGTGCAAATCTCGGCTAGCGCCTCGATTTGCAAACTCCACATCCGTCCAAAATCTTTAGCTTTACGTCCTAGCATCATAATGTACTATAGGCATTGTAATTTTAATTTTAGGCATTGTTATTTCACTTTTGATATTGTTATTTCAATAGAAAAAAAGGTCTGTTTTACGAACAATTTTGAATCTTAAAAGTGCATTTTACGGTGTACTCGTACAAAAAGTCTATTTTAGATATTACTAATTGCATAGTTTTTTATGAAAATTGTTTGCTTTTTTCTATTTGAATTTAATGCAATGAAATTCTCTAAAATATAATGAGATTTTTGAATGTGACTAATCTTATTTCAATTTCACTGAAATTTTTTTGCTCTAGTTTTATTTTAGTTTAACCCAATGAAATTCTCTAAAGTGTAATGACATCATATACACCAGGGGTTCTCAACCTTCTCGACCCAAACAGCTCCTTTTTTTCCTAAACAATTGATGATCGACCAGTAATTAAATTATAATATAGTAATTAAAAAATTAAATAATAGTTATTATTGTAATTTAAAAATTAAAAAATGGTTTTCATTGAAAAAAAAGTCGGACAAGTGCGAATAAAATTCGCTCGCCAAGGGTTCCGTAATGTAAAAGAACACAATATCAAAAATAAATGGCATAAAGTTATGTTATAAAGTCTTTATATCGCCAGACTATGGACGCATAATAGAATAAATCGTCGCTTTAATAATGAAACAACGTATGCTATTTATACGTTGTTTTTATATGATAGGTGCGCTGAATTCCTAATAAGGGTATCCTTGAATTGGCATTTTTAAATTTTCGAATTATTTTATGACTGGGGGTAAGAATTAATAAATTATAAATTAACGTCCATGCAAATGCATGCGCACATCAAACTTTAAACTCAAATATCTCGAAACTATACTTTTGCGTATACGTCATTTCATTATTAAAGCGACGAAATATTTAATCGTAAACGTCAATAGTAAATTGTTAGCTAAAGAAAGATTTAACCAGTATTTTAATGGTCTAAATTGGGAATATTTGTTCTATAAATCAGCGTCGAAATATAGGGTGGTATACATACACTTAAAGTAGCACTTTTTTCATCAATAACTAAAAAACTGTGTACCGGAAAATTCTAAAAAAATTGCAATGTTTTGGAAATTTAGTGCCCTTTTAAATGATACCCCACTCGCTTGGGTCAAAAATTTTTTTTTACCCTCCTTACACCCATCCCCTAAACACACAGAAATATAATTATTTGAGAGTTCGCTATAATTTTCGTTCAAAATATAGCAAACTTCCTGTCTCTATGAATTTTTTCAATTTTTTCTGTCAATCAGTGTCGAAACGTAGGGGGGGGAACGGTCTGGAATTTGCACATTTTTTAGAATAACTCTGAAACTGTGTACCGGAAAATTCTAAAAAAAATTGCAAAGTTTCTGAAATTTAGTGCTCTTTCAAATGACACCCCACTCGCTTGGGTCAAACGGTTTTTTTTCACCCTTCCCCACCCCAATCCCTTAAAAACACAAAAATATAGTTATTTGAAAGTTCGCTATATTTTTCGTTCAGAGTTTATCAAACTTCCTGTCTCTGTGAATTTTTTCAAATTTTTCTGTTAATTAGGCTCGAAATGCGAGGGGAGGGGGACCAACTTTTTGTGTCACTTTATTGATAATAATTCAAAAACAATGCATTGCAAAATTCTAAAAAAATGGTAATATTTCTAAAATCAAGTGCTCTTTCAAATGACACCCTACGTGACCTAGTTTTAAATGATGTTTTCACCCCTTAACATTCCCACCCCTTTAATAAATATAGCTATGAGTGTCTGCCACTTTTCTATATTTTTCATTAAAAACCTACTCAATTTTCTATCATTCCAAATGTATTTCAAGATTTTCGATGAAGTAGGGTCGGAGTTATTCGGGGCAATAAAACATCCCGAAAACGTCATTTTTCAAAATTATACAAAAAATGGTGAGGTGTAAAATTCCAAAATATATTTTTAAATAATGCTGAAATGAAGCCCTTTCTTATGATATCCTAGTCGTCTCGCTAAAAAAATGTATGTTTTCAAAGGCTTTACATCGTACCTCCTTAAAACAAACGAACACAACTTTATTTATTTTTTAACCCGCCATCTTGTGTGGATAGGTTAGTTTTTTAAGCACCTCAAATTTTAAGTTCATTGGATTAATGGTTCACGAGATAATCGAAATAATGTGCAAAACACGTTGTACTCTCACCAATAGTGTTCCGTATAAAAAACGGAACCCTAAAAACACTTCTTTATTTAATGAGATGATTGACAATTGAATATCATCAGCTATTTTTGAGTATATTCGGGCTCATAATTACTTACAGCTAAACGCAAGCAATCATCACGATGATTTTCAGTCCCACGTGGACGGTATCTAGATTTTGCATAATTCATTTGAGAGAATGACGATTCACCCAAAACATGAATTTATTCTAAGATAGACATCTTTTAAAACTGGATATTTTTCATTGAAAATATTGTTCCATACATCAAATTTATAACGCGATTTCAAGCCAATTTCGCTTTGTAATTCAATTAATTGCATTTCTAAGCTATCTACATCCATACTAAATGTTTTTCCAATTAGTAGAGCCCTCCATATTTTCTATATTTATTTTAGAAAATGGTGAAGTTAAAAATGAAGTAGTTGGAGTCTACAAATCTTTGTTTAAATTGCAGGAAAATGCTCTCCAAAATATTACTAAATTGTTGGTAATCACATATTTCCATGTTTGACTTCATTTCGTCTGTTGAATTCGAAAAATGAAATTTAATCTTCCAATACCTAGTATTTTCCAACTGTTACTTATTAGTCAAGAAAACTATTCAGAAAACATTTACATTTAGCTAAACGATTCCTTTCAATAACTACAACTGTAACAACCTAATGTTTGCCAACCGAAATATTCCTATTGATCCACAATACTTCTATAATTAGCGATATCTAGCATGCAATAACCTGACATATTTCAACTGTTATTATTACTAACGTTACTATTATTTGGGAGTAGCTGAGTCTGAATTCACTCAGAAACATGTTCTTCAATTGAGGACCTAGCAACGAAATGAGGACACATCCAAATTTTAGACGTTGCTCTTTGTTCCTAGTCAAAAACCTTTCCCATAATATGTTTTTTTTTTAAATTAGTTACCAAAATGTATGAAAATCATTCTTTTAACTTACTTGAAGATATTTTTGAAACACTTATTATAATTTAATGATCAAGCGTCTTGTTTCACCTACAGATACCACCAACGAGATCCCACATTCAAAGCTAACTAATTATTATTACTCAAAATATACTTATTTAAGCTAAATATTATGCAACACTGTTTTTTGACGCACTTTAGTTATCGAACCCATCGCCGGTTGGTCTCTCCGCAGTAACGAAACATATAGTTAACTCGTTAGCTTTAATTCTTTAAAATTGTACCCGTATAATAGAAAGTATATAAAAATGCAGGAACAAATAAATAGTTATTTAATAAAATGTTTCTGCATTAAATTAAGTTTTATTCGAAACCATGTTTGATGTAAAAATAAAAAGTTGAAACACTTACGAATATAACATAAATAAAAACTACTAATAGAGCAAGAGTGGATCATGGTGACTTTGGCAGGGAGCAGGTAACAAAGGGGCATCCAAAGTTTCGTGAAAGTATAAAAGGTAATTTTTTTATATATTCTTCGGGATAGTATTAGATATCACGTCACCCATTGCCAGAGACTTACTATCGTGGTAACCCCCTGCCAGACACCCTTAATCTTGAACAAATTGATAAAGTTCAAGGGTGACTGGCAGGGGGTTGCCACGATAGTAAGCTTCTGGCAATGGGTGACGTGACTTCTAATACTTTCCCGAAGAATATATAAAAAAATTACCTTTTATAATTTCACGAAACTTTGGAGGCCCCTTTGTTACCTGCTCCCTGCCAAAGCCACCATGATCCAAACTTCATATGTCTCTAATCGTTCTTACCTGAGTAGGGCGTTTGCGCAGAGAAACTTTCAGCTTTTATAAAATAACGCAGGTCTGGCCGTCGCGGGCTCTTAATCTATAATCAAAGTAGGCTATTTTTCCAAGATTAAAATAACAAATTTCAAAATTTCTGCTGACAGAATTCTATCAACAGAATTCTGTGGACAGAATTTAAGAGAATGAAACCTTTGAAAAACTCTGTCGAAGATTTAAATCAATCGACAGAAATTTCGATCAAAATTGTGTTGGATGATGTCGATTCTGACAACAGAAAAGGTTCTTTCGTCAGAAAAACAACCTGCAGCAAATCCAGGGTTAAACTAAAACTAAATATACTAGATTTCAACAAAAATATTTATATGGAAAAAAACTTCTCGCGATCGACTTAAATTTTCTTTGCGATCGACCAGTCGATCGCGATCGACGGGTTGGGCACACCTGATATACACAATATACGTGTTTTCGAAATTTTTGCAAAAAATTATTTCGAATTATCACCGCCCTTGGGAAATTACTACTGAAAATATTTTGCTTTATTTTATTTGAATTTAACCTATTGAAATTCTCTAAAATTTAATGACATCATACAATTTGACCAATCACATTTTAAATATATGTACTAATATTAGGGAGGTTATTAAATAATTTACCTATATCACGGCAAATTATCACGAATATTTTTATTTCTTTTTACAGAAATATGTATTAATAGAATTATAAATTTATTAAAGTCTTAAACTAATATTTCTTGACTAGTACAAATTTTTTCCCTGCTAAATAATTTTCATAGTGAAGATTGTATCTGCGATTTAAAATATTTTTCTGGTTGTTTGTTTATTTTCAATTTTGTAATGGGCATGATTTTAAATGTGGGGTGTACTTCCATTTGCCGTCCTATAGTGGTATACTATAGATCTAAATTATTTTCAACTCACTTTTCAACCCGTTTGTGTAAGTTTAAAACTTTACGTTGTGTACTGTTTAAAACTTTCCAACACCCTTCCGGTATTAAATTATTTTTTCATACGTTTCACTATTTTTTCACCTAATTATGAAAAAATTGTCGAAAATTAATAAATAAAAAAAAATACACAATTTTAATGTAGAATGAAATTTATGCTGACGGGAGAGTTTTTTCTTGGCTCGTGTCTTGAAAATTTTTTCTTCACCGAGTTTTTGTTTTGAGTTAATCAGTTGGAGTTTGGCAAGTGTTAACGAGAAGTTCGTTTTTTTGGAATTGGTGGAAGAGTGGGAGATTGAGTGGATTTTTAAAATGAAATTCAAATTAATATGTAAACCAATTTTTTGAATGTGGCAAAATTTTTTACCTAATTAGTTTTTTTGGAATTATTTTTAAAGCATTTGTGTTTGAAATAATATAATAACTTTCAATACCATATAGTTTATATTATTTTAATGGTGAAAGTGGATAAAAAGAATGAAGAACAAAAGATGTTCATTATTTAAAGTTAAACACTGGTCTACAACCATTATATAATATTATGGCTATTCATTAAATGAATTATTATAAAGTTAAACACTGGTTATAGAATACGAAGCCAAAAATCAATTTGAATTGATTAGTTGTTATTGTTTGTTAAAGGGATTAAAAATCAAATCAAATTAACGAAAGAAAATTGGTTTTATTGTGGAATTCGAAGTAACCTCCAAAGTGGATGGTACTCCAAAGCAGAAGATGCCAGCAAACTTACATGGGTAGTGGTAACACTCACTCATTATATGGTGAGTGTTACACATATTAAGGTGAACTTTAAGTTCTTTAGTATAACATGTTTCAAATTTTACTATTTTTTTGTTTATTATAAGTAAATTTGAATGTTAATTACAATGTGTTAGTTAGTTTAAATAGGGAGAGTTGTGACATGACGGTTCCCCCTTCTGGAGAACCTAGGTGGCAAATAAGGCACGCATTTCGATTTTGTTTAATTTAAGTTTTCTTGTTAGTGAGGTTGGTCACCAGAATTCACGCCAGCTTGAGCTAGCAGCGGGTGAATGCGTTTGCGTGTACGACTAACTGGTAGACCTTCACGGTCTACCAGACCTCCCTTTACAATTTTCGACAATATGAATTTTGTTGGTCGCCATAATGGATTTACAGTAGGCCAGAATTACGGCCTCCTGCTATTTGTTATTATCAATCAACTTGCGTCCGAAATTTTCGCAAAAAAATATTTCGATTTATCACCGTCCTTGGGAAATTTTTTTTTTTTTTTTTTTTTTTTTTTTTTTTTTTAACGGCGTTCATGCTCCATGTAGGAGCGTTGCCAGGCTAATCAGCTTCGAATATTCACCACGGTCATTCGCAACAGCGACATAATTACCATGGCAGCCGATTTTTTTAAGGTCGTTTATTACGTCAGTCTCCCATTGTAGTCGTGGTCTACCTCGCGGTTGCCCACTCCCTGGGGTACTAACGTACATTTTTCTAATCATTCCAGACTGTGAATCGGCTCGTAGAACATGCCCAAACCAAGCAATCCTATTAGAACGGATACAACCTATTATATCAGGACCCTCAAGAAGGTCTCTGATCTCAAAGTTATACCGGGTTCTATACTCTCCATCGTCTGTCGTAAGTGGACCAAAAATATAGCGTAGGATCTTACGCTCAAATACAGATAAATGCGATTCGTCATTTTGTGTAAGGGTCCACGTTTGTGAACCATACATCACAACCGGTCTAATCAATGTCTTGTATAACTTGAGCTTGGTGTTAGTTGATACATACGGAGATCCAAGGAGAGGTTTGATTGAGTAGAAAGTTCGATTACCTGCAGCGATTCAAGCTTTTATATCTGTAAGTATGCTGTTGTTTGAGTCAAGCATTGATCCCAAATATTTAAAAGATTCAACTCCCTCAATTCGTTCATCGCCGCACATCAAATCTTTCTTCTCAGACTCTCTTGAAACATTCATATGTTTGGTTTTATTGTAGTTAATTTGCAGACCAATTTTTCTAGCTCCACTCTCAAGCGACTTAAAAGTCTCACTCATAACAGCTTCACTTCGGCCGAGGATGACAACATCATCAGCGTATGCAATCATCTGTAAAGGGAAATTATTATTAAAGGCGTTCATGCTCCATGTAGGAGCGTTGCCAGGCTAATCAGCTTCGAATATTCACCACGGTCATTCGCAACAGCGACATAATTACCATGGCAGCCGATTTTTTTAAGGTCGTTTATTACGTCAGTCTCCCATTGTAGTCGTGGTCTACCTCGCGGTCTACCACTCCCTGGGGTACTAACGTACATTTTTCTAATCATTCCAGACTGTGAATTGGCTCGTAGAACATGCCCAAACCAAGCAATCCTATTAGAACGGATACAACCTATTATATCAGGACCCTCAAGAAGGTCTCTGATCTCAAAGTTATACCGGGTTCTATACTCCCCATCGTCTGTCTTAAGTGGACCAAATATGTAGCGTAGGATCTTACGCTCAAATACAGATAAATGCGATTCGTCATTTTGTGTAAGGGTCCACGTTTGTGACCCATACATCACAACCGGTCTAATCAAAGTCTTGTATAACTTGAGCTTGGTGTTAGTTGATACATACGGTGATCCAAGGAGAGGTTTAATTGAGTAGAAAGTTCGATTACCTGCAGCGATTCGAGCTTTAATATCTGTAAGTATGCTGTTGTTTGAGTCAAGCATTGATCCCAAATATTTAAAAGATTCAACTCCCTCAATTCGTTCATCGCCGCACATCAAATCTTTCTTCTCAGCCTCTCTTGAAACATTCATATGTTTGGTTTTATTGTAGTTAATTTGCAGACCAATTTTCCTAGCACCACTCTCAAGCGACTTGAAAGTCTCACTCATAACAGCTTCACTTCGGCCGAGGATGACAACATCATCAGCGTAAGCAATCATCTGTACTGAGTTTATTGACAAGATATTGTTATTAGTCGGTAGTTTCTTTTGACGGCACACATATTCCAAGGCTAGATTAAAAAGTATAGGAGAGATAGCATCACCTTGTCTTAAACCGGAGTCAACTTTAAAAAACTTTGATATTTCGTTCTCTACTCGTACACAGCATTGAGAGTTCTGTACTGTCATTTTGCATAGTGATACCAGTTTACCAGGAATTCCCATTGACACCAGAGCAGACCATAGAGTCTCTCGTTCGAGAGAGTCGTAGGCCTGCCTGAAATCAATGAAAAGTTGGTGCACAGGTATGTTGAACTCTCGACACTTTTCCAAAATCATCCTTATCGAGAAAAGTGCATCGGTGGTACCTCGGCCCCGCCGGAAGCCACACTGATATTCTCCAAACAGTTGTTCAGCAAAAGGATTGATTTTGGATAGCAAAATGTAGGAAAAGATCTTATATGCTGTGCAGAGGCGAGCGATTCCTCTGTAGTTTGCACATCGTAGGCGATTACCTTTTTTATGGATTGGTATCAGCATAGCTGTGTTCCAGTCCTGTGGCATGGTTTCAGTCCGCCAGATCATTTGAACAAGTTCAAACAATCTTAAGGATAGAGTTTCGCCACCATGTACAATCATTTCGGATGTTATATCGTCGATACCAGGTGCTTTATTGCATTTTAGTTTTGACAGCGCCGCATCGAATTCCTCTTTGGTTGGTTCGGCTACATGTACCTTTGACGCACGAATAAGCTTTGCTCGTCGCCCGACTTGTTGCTGGTCACTTAAGTTGAGAAGATTCTCAAAATAAGCGGCCCAAGTATCTAAAATATTTTTAAGGTCTACTTGTAGCTCCCCATCTTCATTTTGAATAGCAGTTGATCTAGTTTGAGGGCCCTTCTTTAAGGTTTTAACCTGTTGAAAGAAGTTACGCGATTGATGTTCCTTATTGAAGCTTTCAATCTCCTCACACTGTCTCTTCCACCATTCTCTCTTCGCTCGTCTACATAGCTTTGTAACGGCTTGTCTTGCCAGTTTATAGTTTTCCTTCGTGGACCTGGTGTTGCGTCCTTGTAGACACTTCAGATAGCAATCTCTTTTGTATTGAATAGCGTCAAGGCATGCTTGATCCATCCATGGCTTCTGGGAGTGGTTCTGTGGTCGTCCAAGTATTCCCTCAGCAGCGCTTAAAACAGCATCTTTGAGCAAATACCATGACTTATCGACGTCTCCATTAATGGTTTCTGATTTCTCCAATGTTTCGGCAATATGGATTTGATATCTCTCTTCTGTTTCAGCATTCTTTAATGATGAGATGTTAAAACGTTTCCGTTGATTGAATTTTGGAATGCCTGGATTTGGGAAGTGGAACCTTATCGTTGCACATACAAGGAAGTGATCACTTCCGATGTATGCACCTCTAAAGGATCGCACATCCCGAACGCTCGAAAAGAAACCTGCTGTTACTAGAACGTGATTAATTTGATTTCGAGTGTTTCCATTCGGTGAGACCCAAGTCTGTTTATGAATCGATCGATGCGGAAAGAACGTACTGGCAATTCTCAAATTATTTGATAATGCAAACTCAGTCATTCTCTCACCATTATCATTCGAATTCAAATGCAGGCTGTTGGGACCTACCACATTTCCATAAGAGATATCTCTTCCAACCTGTCCATTAAAGTCACCAAGAACCATAATGAAGTCGCGTGTTGGTGTTTGTTTCATAACCTCTTCCAGTGCTATGTAGAAATTATCCTTCTCGTCGACGGTCTTAGCTTCAATAGGTGCATGCACGGCAATAAGAGAAATATTGTTATATGTACCACGTACACGTAGGTAGCAGATCCTCTCACTGACCGGGATGAATTTCATCACGGCTTCTTGTATGCGTGCACCAACAAGAAAGCCAGTACCAAATTCTCTTCGGGAAGGATGACCACTACAATATAGAGAGTGACTATCTAAATCTTGTTTTCCGATTATCGGCTGTCTAATTTCTTGT
Organism: Diogma glabrata; assembly: GCA_963693315.1. Lineage (NCBI taxonomy): Eukaryota > Metazoa > Arthropoda > Insecta > Diptera > Cylindrotomidae > Diogma > Diogma glabrata. The sequence continues at coordinate 112,584 of CAVNZG010001760.1, forward strand.
AGAGCAATAATATCCATCCTATACCTCTCAGCCTCTGTTTCCAGACTTATAAGAGCATCAGGAGCGCTCAGGCTGCGCACGTTCCACGTTCCGATTCGGTAGTCTGGTCCTTTTTCACGTCCAGGTAAAATTGTGTTTTTTTGTCCGGGTCTGTTATTCTTTTTTTGATAACCAAATTTAACATATTAGTTTTTTTCCGGGGTTAGGGTGTTAACCTTAGGCCCAACCCAAATTGTCGTGAATGGGTCCGTTCTGCATATTAAGGTCACCAGAAACAACCTTTTTACACGTGTATATAGCGAGCCGCTTGATTCAAGACAGACGCCCGCTCCAAGCCGCCTCTGACATGGAGAACAGACGCTTGAGTCACATTGGTTTTAAGGCGCCAATTCGCCGTGATGTAGCGTCATTGACTAAGCAGTTTTTACTCTGCTTGTCTCCAATACACCAACCTAATTCTGTCAGCATTACCCAGGCAGCACGGCGTGGACGTCGAATTTCGGATTTCGCTACCCAAAGGGAAATTACTATACTGAAAATGCACTAAGACAGCTTTGACTATTGAAAATCGATGCAAAGCTGTCATTCTAAAATACTAGCAAGGGAATTATTCTGTAGTAAATATAATTTTAAGCGCTCTGTAAAAAGAAATTAGTAGAAGTAATAGGAAATCCATCAACCATCGCTATAAATAGAGTCAAAGATGGTTATTTAAAAGTTATTTGTTATTATGTGTTGCTATAATTTTTTGTTCAATTTGTAGAATAAGTCGAAGTTTTCAACTTGGAACAAACGACACCCCAGGCATACCAAATCGTGTTTGAATAAAGAAAACATTGCCAAGAATTGGCAAAAATATCTGGTTGACTTTAAACATGATGCAATTGTCGAAATAATGAATGCTGTCGCGACTGATTTGAATAAAGGAAATAATTATTCAATCTTAGAAGAAAAAATATTTCAAGCTTATAGTTTTAAGGACGAAGATCGTGCTAAATTGAAGTGTATTACTTTTGAATACTTAAAATCAATTATTGAAAACGAAGGTATTCTAGAAATAAGCGACAATGATTTATATGAGTTGGTTAGTGATGCAAATTTATAACTGAAAGAAAACGACGTGAATAGTTTAGAAAATATGAATAAAAAAGTTAAACTTTAAGCAAATTTAACCGTTGAATCAATTTCTTCCTCTACAGTTAACTTGTAATAAATTTAATTTGTTTTACCAGTTCTCTGTTGGTTTCTTTTATAATTTTTCACCGTTCACAGCAACCTCACCAACTAATATAATACTTAAAAATTATTACTCTATTAGATTTTTTTAAAAGTTTTACTTCATTACCATTTGAATATCTTTTGATCTGCAACAAAATAATAAAGCAAAACAAGAAAATATCAGAATCTTGACCCTCTTGTAATAATCCCTCTAACGCATTAAAAAAAACGATAAAATCATATTTTTTATGATTTATTTTCAATTCTGTTTATTTGAGAACCTCATTAAAACATACAAAATAATAACACAAACAAAAAAACGCAATAAAGAAAAATAAATGTCCAAACTTTATTCTTAAATTATATTTTATTAAAAAAAACTTTCTGCGTATATAAAAAACGAAACAAAAAATGAAGTAAAGCCACAAGCAAAAAAACAAAATTTTCCCATACATCATTTGGGAATTATCTAAGGATCAATTTATATTTCGACAAAATTGAGTGAAAATAAAAGGAATTATGTACGTATATGGATACATATAGACAAAACAGGGAAAACTTATATCTTTTTACGATATCATCAGAAGTTAATATATTGAATAAAAGAACAAGAAGTCTTAGAAGATGTTTTACGACATTGACAGTATTCTTTGGATTTATATTTTTGTTTGTTCCTATAACGTAATGCAATGGAATTATGTGGGCGATACAGTTCGTTGCTAAAGTGAAATGCAATTCATTAAATGCTTTGAAATATAATTGTTTTAAGGAATAGATACATAAAAGCTTTATCGTGCTTTTATTCCAGATATCTGGTTTTTTAGAAAAAGATAGATATATGTTTAAATATTTAATATTTATACTTTGTTTAAATATTTGGCCCCAAACGAGCGTTATAATGCTTTGATTTATACAGTTTTTAAGGTTTCAGTTTCTTAACCGGTACCCGGATATGGCCAGTTATTCAATTTATCCAAGAGATTACTTGCCCCAACATTTTCAGGAAATATTTTTGTTTTAGATAAAATAATACGACCGTAAGGATGCTGCTAAATTCCGTTGTACCTCACACTGTTGATTGCAGGTAGCTAAAGCGCCTTTTTTCCAGATGTTACATATGACAAAAACGCATAAGATCTTCATAAAACTTTGGTTTGGTATATGATCCAGGTTAACTTGAAAATGTAAGATCTCTATTCATTTCAAAATTGGACAAAATGGCTGTCTCCCGAACACCTGTTAGTTGGAATCTTCAATAACTTGGCAATAGTCTGGCTTTGAATCTTATGAGACTTGGTATATTAGGTTTTAATGCAGTTGCTAATATTTCTGCATATACCAACTTCCAGCTTGTCACTTCTGGTTAAAAGGTTTTTTTTAAGTGTTTATCCCTACTATAGTCAACAGTTACAGTTCGATTTTCATGAAACGTTGGTAGAAGGTTTCAATCAATGGGCTATTATTTTGAAAACGTACATTTTTTTGTTGATTTTTAAATTTTTGATTTTTAAAAAATCTGAAATTTTGATATATTGTTGGCATTGACAAAAGGAACAAAGAAATTTCTGCTTTTATTTTTTGTGTACTCTGAATCGGAGTTATGCGCGGTTGAATTTTGAGGCTTTTTCACGTAGTTTCTGGTAATGGTGGCAATGTTTTGTGAATAGGTGCCACAAATTTATTCCGACTTACGTATATTTTTGCAAGTGAAAAGGAATATAATTGAATAATTGAAATAAGTAAGTTTAAAATTAATAACGTTTCTCTTTTCCGCTAGGCGGCGCGTAAAACCTTGGTTTACTTCAAAGCTCATATCTTAAAAAGTAAGCTTTTTTTTTTTGTTTTTCACAAATTTTAAAGTAAACATATGCAGCTATGAAATTGAGAAATAAAAAGTCAGCAATTCAATATGGATTTTTTCTTACGATTTTTTAAAGTTTGGTATATGAAAAATTCACATGTGTTTTTTTATTAAGTTAATAATCCTGTACTAAATGTGGATCTAGTAAATTAAACATTTCATATTTTAACACCTGCAATAAATTTGAACCATTTTCTGTGCGGCTAAATGGTTAAAAACTTATTAAAAATTAATTTAAGTTAAGTGGTAAAATAAAGGAATTTAAATTATTAAAAGGGTGTGTAAAATGTTTATTCATTTTAAAAAATGTCTATTCAGCCCCTTTTTACTAATTAAAATCTCATTAGAGGCTCATAATTTTAACATTTAAAATTTCTAATGACGCCCACAAACGGTTTTTGACCAAATTATACTTGCATCCAATCAAAATATATTAAATTGTACCTACCTAATTTAACCTGATTCTACCTATGTCAAAACTATTTCAAGGGTATATATATATTGATTGTATTGCCTTATAATCAATTATATTCCAAAATATTTAGAAGACGTAACGTTTAAAAAAGATAATAATAGAAATGTCTTTCAAATTGTGCTGTAACTTGTACGGTCTCAAAAATCATCAGCGAACATCAAAAAATGTGAAACTGGTCACACCAGCTGTTATTCAAAAAGCTGCGACCCTAAATTTTACTTTGCGTGATGACCAGTTTATATGTGAAACATGTCGCACTTATATCTATAAAAATAAGGTAAATTTAATTATTTTATTAAAATGAATAAAAATTCATATGCAACTAATATTTTCTATACAGCAGCTTTCATGTTCGGAAACTATCGATAGTGAAATTATTTCTATAAATCAGGATGTTGAAAATGTTCCAACGAACGAAAATATTCAAATACCTCCAGCATCTTTAGATCCATCACCAGTTTCGGTTGATACTATATCTCCACCAGTTCCTGAACTACTTAATGACATTTTAGAAGATATTAACAATGTTCTTGGAAGGTTAGCCGAATCTCCTATCAAACAAAATCATATTACAACAGGAAGTTATAAAAAAATTGCAAGTGTCACATCGGCAATAAGTCAAAGAATATTTCAAGTAGATTCAGTTAAAGTGTTATCACCAAACGAGGAATGTGAATATACATCATGGCTTATGAACCTTAAAAAAGAGTTTAAAGATGCCAGCTGTAAATCAAAACAAGTGTTTTTGTTGACAACTCTACCACGTAAATTTTGGTCAAATCAACGTATCCAGGATGAATTTAATGCATCAAGACGACTGGTAGAATTCGCCATGGATCTGTTGGAAACAGTAGGTCCTTACAGTTGGCCTCAAAACAAACAAGTGCACAGTTTGTCACAAAATATAGTAAAACAAATTCAAACATACTTCTTATCAGAGGAAATTAGTAGAACAATGCCTGGCCTTAAAGATGTTGTTACTATTACAGAAGGATCGACAAAAATTAAGAAATCAAAGCGGTTGGTGTTATGGACCCTCACCGACATCTACGAAATGTTCTTGGAAGAAAACAAAGAACTCAAGGATTCCACTGTGTTTTACCGGATAACACTACACCCGATAAAATAATTGACAAAATGTTTTCTTTTTCTGATGATCATAAATATTTCAATTTAAAGGCAAAAAAAAATATATAAATTAATTTTTTAATGTATTTATTTATAATATTGATTAAATTATAATGTTTATAGGAAAAATGTTTTTTTCTAATGTTAGTGTTGGTGATGTTGAAATTATAACAAAATCTTCGATCATTGGGATCTCCATAATTCTTATTCTGAATAAAAACCTGTTTCTCAATCAGAAATAATCAAAACATGGTTCAAATTTATTGCAGGTGTTAAAATATGAAATGTTTAATTTATTAGATCCACATTTAGTACAGGATTATTAACTTAATAAAAAAACACATGTGAATTTTTCACATACCAAACTTTAAAAAATCGTAAGAGAAAATCCATATTGAATTGCTGACTTTTTATTTCTCAATTTCATAGCTGCATATGTTTACTTTTAAAATTTGTGAAAAACAAAAAAAAAAGCCTACTTTTTGAGATATGAGCTTTGAAGTAAACCAAGGTTTTACGCGCCGCCTAGCGGAAAAGAGAAACGTTATTAATTTTAAACTTACTTATTTCAATTATTCAATTATTTTCCTTTTTACTTGCAAAAATATACGTAAGTCGAAATAAATTTGTGGCACCTATTCACAAAACATTGCCACCATTACCAAAAACTATGTGAAAAAGCCTCAAAATTCAACCGCGCATAACTCCGATTCAGAGTACACAAAAAATAAAAGCAGAAATCACTTTTTTCCTTTCGTCAATACCAACAAAATATCAAAATTTCAGATTTTTAAAAAATAGGTGTTTTTTTTTCGATGTACGTTTTCAAAATAATAGCCCCAATATGAGAAAGACTTCATTAGCTTTTAGGGTACACTGGACAAAGGGTTTATGGTCCAACATACAACAGCTTGTTTTTACTATGTTTTTTTTGTTTGGGAGCATACAACATTCATTCGTGAATGAATTTTGATGACACTTTGAAAAATGATGCAAATATGTATAGCAAGAAGCTGATTAGTTTTTGAGCGATACTGACCAAAGTCGAGCACCTGTTTTTTTTAAAGCTCAATATCATCTGTCCCTCCCAATTGAACTGGATGAAACTTGGTACATTAGCATTTAGTACGGTTCACAACAGTTCTGCATCCGGTTTTTCACTTAAAAATTTTTTTTGCAATGTTTTGCATTTTTTCAATGTCTTTAGAGACTACAACAAAGAAGCGATTATGATGAAACATACGAAAAAGGTTTCAATTAGTGTGAGAAGACAATGATCAACTTTTGGAAAACACAAAACAGAGCTTATTTGTTTTTGGAAGATATCGGGATAAGTGGTGGAGGGCCTCCTGAGCACCTGTTTATTTGAAACTTCAATAAAATCAGTTAGCTTGGTATATACGCTTAGAGTGTGGTTTGTAACAGTTCTGCATTCCAACTTCCGGTTTGCCACTTCCGTTAAAATTTTTTTTGCGATTCTACAATTTTCTTTAATATTTACTTCGGTCTGAAAGACCTAAGTATTACATTCATGAGCTAAAAGTGAAAATCTTACCCCCCACTTTTTTTGGCATTTCTCGACGTTTTAGACTTACTGAGTCTAAAAAAGCAAAAACAAAAAATGTATCTCCGTCCGGCCGTCACAACTGACGAAATCTAGAAAACGGCTGAATTTGAAATTTTTTTTTTACAAATAGGTACATGCAATGGAAAGAGCCAAAAGGACGATGTGTGCGATAACTGTACCGGAAGTGTGTCAAAAAATCGTCAAGTATGTCAAAACAAGGAAATATGCATCTTTTTTGCTTAAAAAACGTTCATTTTAAGTGATAATGAGTAGGAACAAAGAATGAGGAGGAATCTGGATGGACGGCATTGGTATGTGAGATCAAAAACTAGATTACTGCATTATAAGTTTGTCAAAAAAATATTGTCAAGTGTGTCAAAAGAAAGATTTTTATTTACTTTTTTACACAATTTTTTGGAAAAAAATAAAATTAATAGTTTGTATGACATGAAATTTTATTATTATTATTGAGAATTATGCCATTATAAGTTGGTCAAAAAAATAATGTCAAGTGTGTTAAAAAATGATTTCATTTATTTTTTTAGCCAATTTTTTGGAATAAAATGTAGCTGTTTTTATGACGTAAATGTAATTGAAAATGAAATTGGACTGGAAATTTTTGAATTTGTTATAGTTTTTGAAATATTTCTGGAATTTTGAAAAAAGTTAGTATTTTTGATTTTGTAATAATTTTTGCAATATTTTTAGAATTTTAATTTTTGATTTTGTAAGAATTTTTGGAGTATTTTTAGAATTTTGAAAATTTAAAATTTTTGATTTTATTATGATTTTTGGAATTTTGAAAAAAATTTCGATTTGTGATTTTGTAATAATTTTTGCAATATTTTTAGAGTTTTGGAAAAAGTTTGAATTTTTAAAAATTTTTTACCCAATTTTTGGGCAAAAAATAAATTAAATAATTTGTATGACATGAAATTTTATTATTATTATAGAGAATTATGGCATTAAAAGTTTGTCAAAAAAAAAATGTCAAGTGTGTCAAAAAACGAATTCATATATTTCTTTAGCCAATTTTTGGAAAAAAAAATGTAGCTGTTTTTATAACGTAAATGTAATTGAAAATGAAATTGGACATGGAAATTTTTGAATTTGTTATAGTTTTTGAAATATTTTTGGAATTTTGAAAAAAGTTTGTATTTTTGATTTTGGAATAATTTTTGCAATATTTTTAGAATTTTAATTTTTGATTTTGTAAGAATTTTTGGAATTTTTTTAGAATTTTAAAAAATTTTAAATTTTTGATTTCATTATGATTTTTGGAATTTTGAAAAAAATTTCGATTTTTGATTTTGTAATAATTTTTGCAATATTTTTAGAATTTTGAAAAAAGTTTGATTTTTTAAGAATTTTTGGAATATTATTGAAATTTAGAAAAAGTTTAAAGTTTGATTTTATTCTAATTTTTGGAATTTTGAAAAATGTTTCAATTTTTGATTTTATTACAATTTTTGCAATATTTTTAGAATTTTGAAAAAAGTAGAATTTTTGAATTTTACATGTATTTTTGGAATTATGATAAAAGTTTTAATTTTTTATTTTGTAATAATTTTTGCAATAGTTTTAGAATCATGGAAAAGTTTGAATTTTTAAGAATTTTTGGAATATTATTGGAATTTAGAAAAAGTTTAAATATTTGATTTTATTCTAATATTTGGAATTTTGAAAAAAGTTTGATTTTATTTAATTTTTACTATATTTTTGGAATTTTGAAAGAAATATGAATTTGTGATTTTGTAATATTTTCTCGAAACTCTAAATGGAGAGGTTTTTGTGTAGTTTGCTGAGTGTATCATCTTTTCACTAAATTATGTTAATATATGATCTGTTATAATTTTCCGGCAACGTATTGATGTTTCGTAAATGTGAATTCCGTATTATCCATTTAAAATTGTTTGTTGTCATGGTTATACAATAATTTGGAAAAAATAACAAATATTTTGTCAAAGGTAACTTGTTACACATATTTGTATTTTAAAACTTTTGCAAATTCATAATTTTAATTTAGAATAAAAATTTTTTTTTAAAATATTTTGCTTGCTCGGCTAGCGCCTCGGCTTACAAACTCCACATACGTCCAAAATCTTTAGCTTTACGTCCTTGCATCATAATGTACTATTATTTTCTTCTGTCCATAAAACAAATACGAAAATAGATTAAATTTTTCATACAATTTTGTCAATTTTCATGTTTCTTTTTTGAGCGACTTAAGGATAATATTTAATATATTATGCTTAATATATAGTCAATAATACTTCATAAGCAAATTAAAATCGTTTATTTGTAGTCATATGAGAAATTTTATAGATAACTTAAAATTATTCAATCTGTGTTTTGTATGAAATTCCATATAAAATTTTTGTGACTTTTTCTCTTATCCCCCATTTGTAGCGCGATTGCGGCAAACACATGCGTTAATTTCATCCGCACATGTAGCACGTGCAATTTGGATAATTTTGCATTTTTTCTAAAGTTTCTTTATGCTACACATCATTCTTCGAATGTTTCTTCATGTTATACGTGAACCATGAACCAATAGGTGGATGTAAAATCATTCGTTTATTGGGTGTCACAGTTTCAAATGAACTTCTCTGGAACGATCTTGTAATGACGACGGCAAAAAGCACGTCTAGAAAACTCGGCCTCCTAAATAGATGCAAAAAATGGTTCACTCCATACCAGTTGCTCCATGTTTATAAGTCCTAAATTCGTACCTGCATGGAGCAGTGCTGTCAAGTTTAGGGTGCTGCTTCTGTTTCCATCTTAGCCCTCTTGAACTCTGTTCAAAAGCGTGCTATACGAATTGTGGGTGATCGAAATTTGACATCAAAACTTCATTCCCTACAACATCGTCGCACTGTTGCTGACCTCGTTGTTTTTTACAAATATCGTCATCAACAGTGCTCAGATGAAATAAGAAGCATCATGCCTCAAACTTATTCTTACCCACGTTCCACTCGGCAATGGGCTAGTGCAATCAGTCAAACGTTTATCCCACGCTGATATACTGGCAAATCGCAGAAAGACTTTTTTGTCCGAACTGCATACAAATGGAATAGTTTGCCGAAATCCATAGTCTCAGGTGGTTTCAATCCGCAGAGGTTTAAAAAAATCGTTCATCAACACCTTAGAGCGCAAGTTGTTGTGGGACCTACGTTTTAAAAGGTATTTATATGTTATTGTGACACTAATTGTAAGCCCTATAACACAACACTTTTCATTAAAAAAAAAATACGTTGCGTCTAGATTTATATGAATGTTCAAACTTGAGTGTTAAATTCCCAGTTCGTAAACCATCAATCAATTCTGCTGCAATACCTTATGAAGCAATTGAAAAGCGCAATATGATCTTAGGATAGAATGGGAGCAAGTACTATTAAGATAAGAAATGTTTTGCCAGTGTCATCTGATTCATCCAAAAAGATGGATTAATTTATCCCAATATCGCCCAAAAACTAATCAGTTCTTTGTCATTGGGCTATTATTTTGAAAACGTATACTGAAAAAATATCGACTATTTTTAAAAAATCTGATATTTTGATATATTGTTGGTATTGACGAAAGAGAAAAAGTTATTTCTGCTTTTATTTTTTGAGTACTCTGAATCGGAGTTATGCGTGGCTGAATTGTATTTTAATTGTTTCATTAAATTATGATTTTTATAGAAAAAAAATTATTAATATAATCGACTGATGCTTATGTTAGTGTTAAGATGTTGAAAGTAAATCACAATCTTCGATCGTTGGAATCTCCAATCCTTATTCTCAACAAAAACCTGTTTTTCAATGAGTAATTCACAGAATATGTTTCAAATTTAGTACAGATGTTAAAATATAAAATTTTCAATATGTTAGATTCACATTTAGTAAAGCATAATTAATTTGATGTAAAAACACATGTGCATTTTTCATATACCAAACTTTAAAAAATCGTATAAAAAAATCCATATGGAATCTCTCACTTTTTTTTTTTAATTTCATAGCTGAGTATGTTTACTTTAAATTTTGTGAAAAACAAAAAAAAATGACGTGTTTTGAGTTATGTGTTTTGAAGTAAACCAAGGTTTAACGCGCCGCTTAGCGGAAAAGAGAAAAATTATTAATTTCCAACTTACACATTTCGATTATTCAACAATTTTTCTCTTTATTTGCAAAAATATACGTAATTCGCATGAAATTTATGGGATCTATTAACAAAACATTGACTCAATTACCAAAACTACGTGAAAAAGCCTCAAAAATTCAACCACGCATAACTCCGATTCAGAGTACTCAAAAAATAAAAGCAGAAATAACTTTTTTTCTTACGTCCATACCAACAAGATATCCAAATTTCAGATTTTTTAAAAATCAAAAATTTAAAAATCAACCAAAAAATGTACGTTTTCAAAATAATAGCCCCAGTATATTCTCCATTCAATTTGATTATCAGGTACGAATGATATAGATCTTTAAAAAACAGGTGCTCGGGAGACTACCTTAACGTGCAACCCTTCGTACAATGTATCCAAAAGATTTAAAAATCTTTTGCATTATTTTTTATCAACGTTCCATGAAAATCATTTACATCTGTGGACAATAGTATAGGGATAAACAGTTTAAATAAATGCAAAAAAATCTTTTTAACCGAAAGTGACAAACCGGCAGTTGGTATGTAAACTATTGGACACAGAGCTAAAACCTTTATATACCAAGTCTCAATTTAGCCAGAGATAAAACCAGAATTAGAAGTTATTGAAGTTTAAAACTTATAGGTGATTGTAAATCTAACCCGTTCTCATATCATACGAAATCTCATAAAAATGAATCCAACCGTTTAAGAGAAGTTCAGCTACAAACAAACGTACTGAAGAAATATATATTTTAAGATAATTTAAAATAATAAGTGTGATTATTAAAAATATGAATAAAAAAATTAATTTTAAATCTTATATTGATTTGTGTTAATTTCAACTCTCCAAAACCGTTTACCAATCACTTTCAAATTTTGACATGCCGTTCAATCCTCAATCCATCTGGATTGATCAGCTAGAATGCTAATGCTCTCTGTTATTCATATTTCCCAAATTAAAAAATTAAAAAATACGCCTTCTATTCTCATTACGTCTCTTTGAAATTATTCTTACTAATTCAACAAAATGTACGCACACAAACTTTTGTATAGGCGTAGCAACGCACGCCGGGTCCTGCTAGTTGTTATATAAATGTACATTGGGTGCAGGCTATTTTATATCATTATACGATAGTTTTTTGAGAACTATGTGGAAATTATGCTTTTTAGTGTGTTAATGTCTGAAAAAATTGGCTATCACTGAAAAATGCCGTCATTGAGATAACGTCATTGCGAATTTTTAGTATATCATAGAGTCATAGACAGTAGCTCAAGAAATATTAACGTTCTACTTTTTGTTAATATACCTGACCCTCAGGTTGGTCTCTATCTTTAAAATATTATTTTATGTTTTTGATGTACTAATTTATTTTTTTAATTTTTTTTATTCCAAAATTATTAAAGTTCATAAAATTTTCAAAAAAATGACATACAATGTTGAAATATGATGAGCCGTTCTCAAGTAATATGCCATCTAACAAACCAATGTGTGGATTGGTATCAAAACTTTCAGATCACCCTGTTCTTAAACGAAGTAATGAAAAAAAATCTTCTCTAAATTAATTTTTTTTATATTTCCATTATACACGCAATAGAAAAAATAATCTAAAGTGGTCGGGTGCAGGCCTTGCTGAAGATTCATGGAGTTCATGAATAATAATTGTATTCACTATTGCTTTCATTTTTTAAACAAAGAATAATGTAAACTTTATTGTATTGCACAATGATTTTTAAATAAGTACAACAGAATAATGAAATTTATTTGTATGTATATGAACATAGGAAAGATTCAAAAAATTTAAAATAAAACCAAAAATTTGCAAATAAATTTCATTATTCTGTTGTGCTGACTCAAAAATCATAGCACAACACAGAAACGTTTTCAGTATTTATAAAATTTTGCTCGAGAAGTTTTCTCAGAGTCTTGAGATTTCAGTTACATCATATTTTTCTTTTTGAAACTTTGATTTAGTTTGTATTTCTTAATAACCGTCTATACATGAACCAATTCTATGTTTTGACAATTATTAACTGATCTAGAACAAATCGTTTTATTCTATTATTTATCAATTCAGAAATTCTTAGTACTGAGATGATAGGTTTATGCTAAACACGTCAACAAATTTTCAGGGCATTTACTCGTATACCTTTCTGAGTCACTCCTGGTCATCATGTTTATAACTCCAAACCCAGGATTTGATATATGATTTGAATGGACTATGTAAATATTTCTAGACTCATATATTTATAATAGGATAAAGGAAAAAATAAAATAAAAGGGCAATGAGCCAATTTTCTTAAAAAATATTGAACAAAAATAATTTAAATTGAGTTGCTAGTATTCCAGTTAGTGGCATATTCCTTGATCATTGGACGCACTGTCTTCCTAATTAACCATAGCCCCGATATAGAGTTATATGAAACTCGTTTTATTTAAGCAACCAATAGTGTGCCATAGAAAGGACGATGTGTTCGATAACTGTACCGGAAGTGTGTCAAAAAATCGTCAAGTGTGTCAAAACAAGGAAATTTTCATATTTTTTGCTTTAAAAACCTTCATTTTAAGTGATTACGAGTAGGAACATTGAAATTTGACAAATCTTGATGGTCGGGATTGGTATGTGAGACCAAAAACTAGATTATTGCATTATAAGTTAAAAAAAAAATGTTGTCAAGTGTGTCAAAAGAAGATTTTAATTTATTTTTTTTGACCCAATTTTTGTGAAGAAAAAATAAAATTAATTATTTGTATGACATGAAATTTTATTATTACTATTGAGAATTAGGGCATCATAAGCTAGTCAAAAAATGTTGTAAAGTGTATCAAAAGAATGATTTTCATTTTTTTACACAATTTTTTGGGAATAAATGAAATTAATTATTTGTATGGCTTGAAATTTTATTATTATTATTGAGAATTATGGCATTATAAGTTTGTCAAAAAAAATGTTGTCAAGTATTTTTTTTCGATAAAAATAAAATTAATTATTTGTATGAAATGTTAAATGTAATTGAACATGGAATTATTATTATTGAGAATTTTATTGCATTATAAGTTTGTCCAAAAATATTGTCAAGTGTGTCAAAAAAATGATTTCCTTTTTTTTTTTTAAACCAATTTTTTTGAAAAAAAATTTAATTATTTGAATGACATGAAATGTAATGAGCATGAAATGGGACATGGAAATTTTTGAATTTGTTATAGTTTTTGGAATATTTTTGGAATTTTAGAAAAAGTTTGAATTTTTGATTTTATTTAATTTTTACATATTTCTGGAATTTTGAAAGAAATATGAATTTTTGATTTTGTAATGTTTTCTCGAAACGCTAAATGGAGAGGTTTTTGAGTAGTTTGCTGATTGTATCATCTTTTCACTAAATTATGTTAATATGTTATGATCTATTATAATTTTCCGGCAACGTATTGATGTGTTAGTTTTTTAATAAATTTCTAAACAGAGATAAAAAAAATACATGTACTTTAACAAAGAGTTTTAGGTTTGATATACATCGCTGCCCAAAACTAAAAACAATGTCCTCATAAAAGATTTATGCCGAAAACTATATCAAAATCCTCAATCAAAACTGAAGTCTTGATATCTCAGAGCTTGAGTTTTCACCCCCTCCATATTTCGTTACTAAGATTAAGACTGCTACCGTTGACTAATGTAGTTTATCAGCCAGCACCTTTATAAGATACCACCTTGGCTAGTGATATTTCAATACTACTGCCAGTAGTATGTGAGAGCGTTAACTCGCACCTATGTCAATAGTTGGGACTGGAGTACGTGGGGTGCCAATCAACAAAAACTGATGCCTACATTCGGGACAGTAATAAGGCTACGAATACAGTGGAAGCTGTGAAAATTAACTAAACTAAACTGCAAAAGTTAACTAAAATTAAAGAAAAGACTGGCTCAGGAGGTTTAATTGAAAAATTATTGCATCACTAATTTAGAAATTTGAAAATAGATGGCATTTAAAAAGTATTTTCGTCCCTAGGGAAACTTGTCGTTGTTAGAGAAATGAAATTTTTAATGCAATTTACTAATATCGAAAGTAGATTTTTTATAGTTGGTGGTAGGAAAACAATTTTTACCAATATCTGCAATAGCATGACCTATCAAGCTGATGTCCTTTTCAATGCAATTTTTAAATAAAAGTTACAAAGTTAGCTTGATCTCGTTTTAATGCTCAATTTTTGTTTTCCAAATAAACGTGGAGCTTTCGAATCATCTCATTTTCAATTTGATCCAAGAAACAAAAACATATTTTACAAAACAAAGAATATTTACATAAAGTTTTGGCTTTTTTTTATTACTCCATGTCGTGTAGCTTATGTTTTTCGTTTCGTGCATCCTTTCATAAATTTTAATTTCAGTTTTTAGATTGAAGAATATTGAAAGTTTATTTATTTATTATTTTTTGACGTAAATGAAGAAAAAAAAATTTTATTAAATAAAAAAAAAAGATAATCGTGGAAGAAATTAAAATAAAATATCATCATCTTTCTACATCGATGAAACACGAATAAATTTGATTTTATTTTTATAAAGGAAAAATTGGTTTTCTTGTTATGTATTTTTCTTAAGAAACCTTTTGAGTAGAAAAGAAAATGTTTTAGGTAGCAAAAAAAAATCATCAATAAGAAATAAATTGGAAATTTTAAATATATGTAGATTATGGATTTACTTATTATTTTTTGCTGCATATTATTCGTGAAAGAAAATTTAAATAAAATTAGATTGGTAGAGCAAAACGAAAACGAATCTAAAATTGAAGTTGGGAGTAACACGTTTGAAGAAATGTGAAAAAGTGTGGTTTACATTACCCGATCACTTAACCTACTAAATAAATACCTAGGGAATGTCTTTTAGAACCTAGCGAACACAAAAATATGGCGTACTGTGGTGTTGATAGACGCAAAATTTTTATAAAAATTTGCAGAAATAAAACTAAAATAGATAGTATTGATTTTCAGTAGAGATGTTAGTGATGGAAAATTGAATGGGGACGATTTTTTAAAACTTCGGCAATCGTTAGTATAATAAAAAAATTTAACTTTTGCTTTTTATTTTTTTCTTAGCGTTATATAGCCTTACTTAGTATCTTTCAATCAAATCAAAATTTATTTAAATGGGTTATCCCATCCGAGCACAATTTAGTTTTAAACTTTTCTTGCCTCTAAAATTCTTAACAAATTTTGAGCCACCCTGTGCTAAAAGTGGCTCAAAATGTCTTTAATTTGAAACTGTATTCAGAAAAGTTATAGAGAGATCATAGATATCATTATTGATTATACATACAATTTATTCATAACCCCAGAATCTCCAAAATTTCTTTACATTAAATTCATTTACTGCATAATTAATTAATCAATCAATTAAACATCTCTAAAATAAATCTTCAAGCTACAAAAAAGTATGAATATAATAATAAAATAAATATATTGATATGGAGACGCCAAGTGTTTTATTCACCAGGATAAAAATAGTACATTATATAACAAGGTTGAGAAGTGTGCTATTATTGACCGAAAACTTACCGAGAACTTAAAACCGAGAAGTCGGTGCTACGCTTCTCAGGATATAACGTTCGAGGTAATAGTTAAAAAAATTATTTTGCGATAAAAACGATTAAAATTCTAGTAAGATCCCAGCCACTCTGATCTCCTCAGACCTCTTGATCAATCTCCTATCTCCTCTAATACAATACAATACAGGCTTTAAATTTAATATGCCATTGATTCAAAAATCTTAAACTTATTTCGGGTTTTGATGAAATTATAAAAACTTGAGAAAAATTGCAGTAACTTTTTCAACTGTGTAGTGCAATCATTAATTTTTATTTATAGAATAATTGTTTGAGCACGTAAAATAAAATGTATAGTAAAATATACTTGTTTTACTCACAAACTTGTTAAGCTAAATAACTTAAAAAGCAGGTATTTAAAACTTATTTATTTGATTGTGAAAGATAATGAAAATAAAGTTGCCGAAGGAAGTGTTAACCGGGCATGGTTTCTTGTGTATTGCATAAATAAAAACATAAGGTACTACCCCTGAAAAAGCTTAAAAAAATTCTCAAAATAATTTTCAAAATTTTCGACTGAAACTAAATATTTGATCCCTTCAAGTCAGTTTTCGTTTTTAAGAGATTTTGAAATATTTAAAGGTTTTCGTGAATACTGCCGTGCTAAGCACA
Source organism: Diogma glabrata (assembly GCA_963693315.1). Classification (NCBI taxonomy): domain Eukaryota; kingdom Metazoa; phylum Arthropoda; class Insecta; order Diptera; family Cylindrotomidae; genus Diogma; species Diogma glabrata. The sequence continues at coordinate 129,165 of CAVNZG010001760.1, forward strand.
AAGATCGTATCTTGAATTTTTGACATTTCGAGATATTAACACTTTTTAATTTTCCTGTTTCACAGTTAAACTAATCAAAATCATATTTTTAGTCAAAAAAATTTCAAATTTTGGTTTGAATCAGAGAGATAGAAGGTTATATAATTTGTTAAAGATGTAAAATATTAATTATTGGATAATTAAATAGTAAATTTGATACTTTTAAAGAAGATACGGTATTTTTAAAAGAGTAATTTTTGAATGAAAAAATTCATTAAATGGGTTAATTATATAACAAAAATGTCAATCGACTGTTATTATATCATCCTAGATGCATAACTCATTTTTGACAAAAAAGCAAGATACTGCCTTTGTGCTTAGCACGACAGAATAATATATTAGGTGAAACCGTATAGCAAACCAAAAAAACTTGTCAACGGATATTTTCCAAAATTTTAACAACGGAAAGGTATTTTTCCAGTATAATTTCTTTAAATGTACAATGTAATAACTTTATTAACCTTAATTAGATTACATTATTTTGTTAAGTTTCTTTCGTGATGTAAAGATAAACAAATTTAAATAAATTCGAATAATTTGCCCATAAAAATCAGAATATTTGAATTAATTAGTATTTGTTTGTGCTTTTATTTGTATAGTTTTTAATACATAATTACATTCTTCACCTTAGTCGTACAAGCATTCGTTTTAGGATTTTTTGTGTTTGAAAAAGTTAAATTTTTATAATGTGTTTGGATTATGATTATAAAACAAATAAATTTGGTAGTTTAGATTTTAATTCAGATATACTTTCAACACTATAATTTTTAAACAAAAAAATATCATTTATTAAATTTTCTTGCTCAATGAACATATATAACTATTTCTAGCTTTGTAAGAGATTTATATTTTTGTTTGTTAGGGATATGATTATTGCATAACTTAAACTTAATCAATAGAATTTTTTAATGCTGCGTAGAGTCTTCTGATTTTGAGTACTTATTATTTCGAAGCATGTATCATTCAACATTGTGATCGTATAAAATAAGTTGCAAAAATGTTCAAGAAATTATAATTCTTTTATAACCATTACTCAAAATCTAACACCTTAACAAACATTTTCTATTTAATATTTAATTCAATTCTCCCAATTTACATAAAACCAGGTGAAACAACGAATGAAATTAACTCAAATAAAAAAAATTGTACAAATATTTCATTTTAATTCAAATTTTATCCTTAATTTAAGCTTCTTCTCTTGGTATTATGGATTTAATTTTTATTAAATTAATTAATTTGCCTTTATGATTGGATAAGTTAGTCTAAGCTATCAAAATCATATCATAAAAATATATACAAACAAAAAATTTAATTCAGGTGGATATTGAAACAAAGTTAATTTAGATTTTATTCGTTTAAATGTATTTAATTTTTTTAACAATTTGTCTGTAATTAATTCAAAAAATATTTTGTGTTGTTTTATATACAATCACTTGCATAAAAAAGGGTCACGCTAAAATAGTAAATTTTTAACGATACAACAAATGACGTTTTCTAAACAAGCGGACAGTTGATATGTAATGGTCGTGAGGTTGCGAATACTATCAATAATTAATATTGGACTAATTGTAATTAATAATTGAATATTTTCATAAATGTTTTAATTTTTCTTGCTCATGTTAAACAAAATTTTAAAGTTTAAAACTTTTATACTATTAAATTAAAAAGTTCACAACAAAGTTCAATTATCAATTCAAAAACTTTACAAATTCTCAAATGACTCTGATCATTTAAAATTCATAGTTAAAATATTCAAACAATTTAAGCTCTTAGTTAAGTGCTAGAATTATATACAATAACCTATTGAAAAGAAAACCATCTGCCCATCTAAATCGTTACATTCAAAGGATGGCCATAAATTTTCAAGTTAATACTTGAAACCCATAACAAAGTCTGCACATTATAACGTCGGTCTATCTGACTCATGACCCATACCCGTAAAACAATTTTTGAATAATTGCACGAAATGTGCATTAATTGTGCATGTTACAAAATTCCCGTGCTTAAAATTGTGCAAAAAACATGTCATGCACCATACCGTGCACATGTCGTGCACAAACGCCTTAGTACATACGTGTACACTGTACACAAACGGTTAACGCATGTTTTACGAATAATAATTAAAAAACGAAGCGAAACGAAATTTACGTAATGATAAAAATAATAAACAAAGAATAACAAAAATGGAGAGTGAAAAAGTAGTTTAATATATTCTTAAATGACTAGTTTCATTTAACTTTTTAAAAGATAATATGACTTCGTAATGATTTCGTAATGAATTGATGAATTTTATTTTATTTTCATCTAAAATTATGTGCGAAAGAAATTTGTTTTTGAAGGTAATGAAAAAATGACACAAAAAACAAACGGGCACTAATTATAATTTTATTAATTTTACTGATTCAAAAAAATTATTATATTTATTTAATATGTCTTGTTTGTCATTTTTCCTTGTCGGCTTACTGATATTTAAATTTATATTTTTATAATATCAACAAAATTGTGGAAAGTAAATATTATTTTTTATATGTAAGCCAAACATTTAAATTTTTAGAAGTCTGATTTTTTTCATTTAAATTGTTTCGTTAAAAAATGGCGAAAAAATGGACGCCTCATTTACAAATGCAATCGCACACATATGTTTTCATTTTACAACTTAAAAATGCAGCCGCAATCTTCATTTGTCGTAATGATCTCACCAAAAATATTAGTCTAGGAAAGATTTATAACGTTTTAGAAAATCCTATAGTCATAAAAGTTATGCATCAAATATTTTTGTAGTTATGCGTGATAGTCCTATGCACATTTTGTATATACAAGTTTACATGATTTAAAAATGTTAAATTAAGCAAATACACAAGAATATTTAAAAAAAACTTAAAATTTATTAAAATAAAAAGTGCACGAAATGTGCACAGACTCGTGCACCATGCACAAAATTTTGTCGGGATATCTTACAAATTTCACTAAATTTTACTAATTAATATTCATCTGATCACGGATCAATGCAACTACAAATCTTCGCTGTCAGTTTGACATCTCATTTGGTTGTTGTGTTTTCATATTTCGTTTTTGAAGGTAAGACAACTGTATTTGAGATTTTGTGTACATTAATCTGTTGGAAAAATTTACATACAATTATAAAACAGACAATTATAAAACAGACAATTATTCTATTGTTATAAAATCTAATTATTCTATTCTTACTTTTGGTTGACGCAACGGAAGCTGTAGTACTCAAATTTTTGATTTTGAGTTGCAGAATAAAGATGGCATTATTTTATTTACCCAAATCAAATTATGATCTACATTCTACGCATTTCGTTAAGTTTTAGAAGGGCAGAGACTATTCGCAACCATCAAACGATTCGCTTCAAATTTTACAAATAGGCATTGGAAATTTACTTTTTGAAGTGATTGATTGATTGATTGATTGATTGATTGGACTGTAGGACCAAGCACTAGGCGAGACTCCCGGATTACGGCCGGGCCACTTCCTACAGTCGTTTTACATATAACAATAGGTAAGGATAGGTAGGTAATTGTTAGTTAGGAGTGAACGACCCGGTTACAGACACCTGGCAAATCGTATCTAGCTACTACTGTTAGGAGACAATCACAAGGACAATCACTTATACATATAATCTGCAATCGCCAATCAGCAATCCCGTATCTAAAATTTCTCGCCTGCAATCTCCAGTCGGAAACCTGTTATTCATGTAATTTATTAGTATAATAGGATGATGACTAAATTGTAGTCCTCTGCACTCTCCAATCTGAATTCATGTTATTATATTTATGGTTAAAATTATTTATGATTATTTATGGTTAAAAACATTTATATTATGTATATATATATAAAAAACAAAAAACCCCTTTGAAAATTGAGTGAATTTCATATAAAAAAGTATTGGGATTGAATTGGATAAAAATATTATCTTTCACTTGATGTTTTTATTTGAAATGTATTTATTTAAATTTTATAAAACATTATTTTATATAATATAGTTAACGCAAGAATGTTTTGAATTTTTCTTGAAACACAAGAATTAATTTAACAAAAACAATTAACCCTGCTCGTTGATATCGTTCAAAAATCTTATTGGGTTTTATGGATAATGTTTGGATAAATAGAAAGAGATAAATCTATCACATAAAATTATGTCAACAAATAAAATTTTAAACTGAATTTGAAATAATAACTAAATTTCGCTAGTTAAAGCTCTAAGTAGGTTTAAATTTTACACAAAATCGAATAGCACAATAACACCTTTATTTAGTTTTCTAGTAAAAATCAGAGTTAATAAATTTTACATTTAGGGAAGATTACATCTTGGTCGCCCACATCTTTCCATTTTTGAAAGCAATCTTACCTTAGAGTTTAATTATTAAAGCCAACACTTTAGAACTATTATATTAGATATAAAACTGATTATTACAATTAATGTTTTCACTACATTTAGTTATACTTATATATTTATCATTTAAGAGATTAATTTAGTTTAAAATACACACTGTCACTTATAACAAGTGTTGATAAGACGACCATTCACCATTGTCATATATATATATACACATATATACACATGCACATACATACACATACACACATATATACACGTACATACACACATATATACACATGTACTCACATATATATACATATATACATACATATACACATACATGTACACATACATACATACATATATACACACATACACACATATACGCAGACATACATATACATATACATACATACATACATATACACACATACATACATATATATACACACATATATATATATATATATATATATATATATATATATATATATATATATATATATATATATATATATATATATATATATATATATATATATATATATATATATATATATATATATATATATATATATATATATATATATATATATATATATATATATATATATAACCGCAGGAGGGATATAACCGCATATATATATATACCGCAAGTATATATATATATATATATAACCGCAGGAGGGATATAACCGCAGGAGGGATATATAACCGCAGGAGGGATCGATTTTGATCGATTAAGATCAATGTTGATCTACGGGTCTGACTACCCTGCGTACTCCAGTCCCTGCCATTGACATATGAGTTAGCGTGAGATATCACATACCACTGGCAATGGCAGGAGATGTCATTAGCCAAGATGATATCTTAGGGTGCTGGCGGACGAACTTTAATTAGTCAACGGCAGCACTTCCAGTCTTAGCTGGGCAGCGTTCCGTAGCGGTACCGCTCATTAGCTCTTCCGAGGAATCGGACCAACACGTAGTTATGTGTGGGCTTTGTGCCTCGATAGAGGTGGTGGGCGGTGCGTCTGGGATTCGCTGCATCAGCTGGATTATTGGCATTTAGTTTTGTTTTGTTTTCTGCAAATTTCTCACAATTTGTTTTTCACTTATTATTTTGTTATTATTTCTTCATCTTATCATGAAATATTGGCATATGTCATATTTTGTAGTATGATAGGATTTTTTACTTAGTTATGCATTTTAAAATAAAACATAAAAAAATAAAATAAACATTTTGATATATATATGGCAGTACAACCGAAAAAAAATAAGTCTGCAAGTGGTAAAGCAAATTTGCGCAATCCACCCGCCCATAAAGCGGCATGTCCACGGAATTTGCAGGGACAAAACATATATGAATCAATAAAAAATTTTAAAATACATGTTCAAAACATCTGCGGATTGAACGCTAACCATGACCACGTGCAACATCATCTTGAGCACGACAAACCGAACATTCTATTCCTTACAGAAACACAAGTTTCTGAAAATTTTCTCTTTATAGAATCGCTTAATTCCAAATATAGGCTCGAATCAGCTTTCAAACTCCATCAGGGCGTATGCGCATTCATTCATGAGAGTGTTGCGTACACGCGCTTTCCAAACTTTGAACTACACGGTGATGGCTTCAATACAATGGTTTTAAAGATTTGTCTTCCAGAAATGACTTTTTTTACAATAGCTTTATACCGGTCCCCCAACAAACGTAACCCAAACTTTTTTAATATACTGACAAAAATTATGGACGAGATTAGAGCAAAGTCCCCTAATTGTGAAGTTATCATTACCGGTGACTTCAACGTCCACAACAAATCATGGTTGGAATTCTCCAAATCGACCGACGATGTTGACAATAGTGGAAAACTGGCAGAAATTTTTGCCGCGTCTCAGGGCCTATTCCAAATTGTTAAAAGCCCGACTTTCACTCCCCGTAATGGCGGTGATAATAGTTTTCTTTTAGATCTCTATCTTACCACAATGTCAGATATTACGAGTGTCGATGTCGCGAAAGGTAGTATTGGAAATTCTGATCATTATTTAATCTCATCAGTTATCAAAACTGATTTACTTAAAACTACAGCTCCCAAACCCCGTAAAATATTTCACTACTCAAAAATGGATAAGAGTGGTCTTCAAAAATTTTTCCATGGTTTCCCTTTCGACCGTCATTGTTTTTACACTGACAATGTAAATGTTTCTGCTCAAAACTTTACAGAAACCATCCAATTTGCTATCAATAAATTTGTCCCTTTCTCCATAGTAAAACCCAAACAAAAATACTTGTATTCGAAAGCTGCCAAAACGGCACTTAGAAACAAACGTAGATCATTTAATATTTGGATTCATAACAAAACTCCCACTAATCGATCCCAATATCTAAAGGCCAACAAAATATCTAATCAGATTATCTCAAACGAAAAGTCCGAAATTGACAGAGCGAAAGCCTCAAAACTTACGTCTATGTCTGTTTCTGACAAGAGTTTCTACAGTGCCATTAATTCTTTAAATTCTGGTACAAAATTTTCTATTCCCCCTATTATTGATGGTGATTTAATCGTCAATGATCCCGCAAGAAAAGCTAACTTGTTCGCTGAACGCTTCGCTCTGAACTCCACTGTTTTGGAAACTCCTAAAGAAATACCCCAAATCCAGTCTTCAGGAGTTAATATGAATGAACTTCACTTCAAACCCAAAATAGTCGCTAAACTTTTAAAGGGGTTAAACATCAACAAAGCATCAGGAATGGACAATATTCCACCCATTATTTTAAAAACCTTTTCCAAAGAACTTGCACCAACTTTAACTAAAATATTCTACCAATCCTACAAATCTGGTATATTTCCCTCGTGCTGGAAGTTGGCAAATGTCCAGCCCGTCCCCAAAAAGGGATCAAAATCCGATATCTCAAATTATAGGCCAATAGCTTTACTATCGGTCCTATCCAAAGTCTATGAGCATTATATTAATACACATATTTCAAAATTTCTGGAAGAAAATCATTTAATATCCGACAGCCAATACGGTTTTCGAAACAAAAGATCAACTACCGATCTATTAAACTATGTAGCGCATTGTTGGAACAGCATACTTGATAAAGGTGGTGAAACATACGTTATCGCTTTAGACATCTCCAAGGCATTCGATCGAGTCTGGCATGCCAACTTAATCAACAAGCTCGTTGCGTACGGTTTTCATCCCAATGTTTTGAAGCTGATTCAAAATTTTCTATCCGACCGATACATTTCGGTAACCTTAGACGGATATTCTTCTGAGTCTAAACTAATTAACGCTGGTGTACCCCAAGGCTCAGTATTGTCCCCAACCCTATTTTTGATTTATATCAACGAATTGTTGAAAATCACCAGCAACCCAATAAATAGTTTTGCAGATGATAGTACTCTGCATAAGTCGTTCGAGCCCCTTCCTTCAAAAGGTAAAATGCACGAACGAATTAATCCTGCCCGGAGAGACGCTGCCATAAACGTGAACAAAGACCTGAATAAAGTCGCCGAATGGGGTGACCAAAACCTTGTCAATTTCAACTCCACCAAAACACAGCTGTTGATAGTTTCCAGATTAAAGACCGAGTTCCCCAAAGATATTTTATTTAGTATGTGTGATGAACCAATGGGTGAATGTAAAAACATTCGTTTATTGGGTGTCACAGTTTCAAATGACCTACTCTGGAACGATCATGTAATGGCGATGGCAAAAAGCGCGTCTAAAAAACTCGGCCTCCTAAATAGATGCAAAAAATTTTTCACTCCATACCAATTGCTCCATGTTTATAAGTCCTATATTCGTCCCTGTATGGAGTACTGCTGTCAAGTTTGGGGTGCTGCCTCTGTTTCCATCTTGGCCCTCTTGGACTCTGTTCAAAAGCGAGCTATACGAATTGTAGGTGATCGAACTTTGACATCAAAACTTGATTCCCTACAACATCGTCGCACTGTTGCTGACCTCGTTGTTTTTTACAAATATCGTCATCAGCAGTGCTCAGATGAAATCAGCGGCATCATGCCTCAAACTTATTCTTACCCCCGTTCCACTCGGCAATCGGCTGCCGCAACCAGTGAAACGGTAAAGATCCCGCGCTGTCATACTGGCAGATCGCAGAGAGACTTCTTTGTCCGAACTGCGTACAAATGGAATAGTTTGCCGGAACACTTAGTCTCAGGTGGCTTCAACCCACAGATGTTTAAAAAAAGCGTTAATCTACACCTCAGAACGCCAGTTGTTGTGGGACCCAGGTCTAGACCTAGGTCTTAAAAGGTATTTATGTGTTGTTGTGACACATATTCTAAACCCTATTACACAACACATTTTATTAAAAAAAAAAAAAAAAAAAAAAAAATATATATATATATATATATATATATATATATATATATATATATATATATATATATATATATATATATATATATATATATATATATATATATATATATATATATATATATATATATATATATATCCATACACATACACATGTACTTATATACATACATACACACATGTACACACATACACACATGTATACATACATATACATATACCTATATACATACACATACACATACACATACACATACACATACACATACACATACACATACACATACACATACACATACACATACACATACACATACACATACACATACACATACACATACACATACACATACACATACACATACACATACACATACACATACACATACACATACACATACACATACACATACACATACACATACACATACACATACACATACACATACACATACACATACACATACACATACACATACACATACACATACACATACACATACACATACACATACACATACATATACACATACACATACACATACACATACACATACACATACACATACACATACACATACACATACACATACACATACACATACATACACATACATACACATACATACTCATACATACACATACATACACATACATACACATGTATACACATACATACATATACACACATACATACACATATATACGCACATACATATATACCTATATATATTACATATATTTATTAACAGCAAACATACATATTAAGAAGTTTTCACCTTATGTCCAACATACTAATTTATGTGGTATTGTTATATAAACATACATACATACATATATATACATACATATATATATATATACATATATACATATATATACATATATACATACACACACATACATACATACACACGCACACATACATACATACATACATATCCATACACATATATATACACACACATATACACATATATACATACGTATATATACATACGTATATATACATACACATACACACATACACATACATATACATACACACATACATACATACATGCATACATACACACATACATACACATATATACATATATTGATAATTCATATAAATATGTTATATATATTTTGATAATTCAAATACGGAATATATGTATAAAATTTGTTTGAAAGGAAGTCTAAAAGTTTAAATGAAAGGAAGTCTAAAAATACGTCTAAAGTATTAAAGATATCAATACTTTAGACGTATTTTTAGACTTCCTTTCATTTATTCCAAATTACATAAAATTGATAGAAATACTAAAGATGTTTTAAGAAAGTTATATATAAACATTAAAACTAGTTTCAATGTTTATATATACCTTTTGTATTATATTCTGTAGCTGTAAATCAAAGAAAGTTAATTAATTCGAAGTTCTATTTTCATTAAATTTATTAAAACTAAATTAAATTAATGCCAAATCTCAGCTAATCTCATATATATATATATATATGAAAATTCAATTATTTCGAATAGCAAACCTAAGATATCAAACCATCAGTTTTTTTAAGAAACAAAAATGTTATCAATGTTTTTTAAGAATAATATTTCACACGCCATGGCACCTTTTCAAGTTGACGAAATTTGTATCTTTATTTCTAATAAATCTGCATTTTCATTAATTATATTATGAAATTTAAACTAAAATACTCCATTTTATTTACATTCATTTATTCCTGGTAATGGCATTTTGATAAATTTTTTTATTTTCTCTAAATCAACAAACAAAATTTTTTTTTTAATCAAAACAAGAAACACGAAATCCTCTTACATAATTATACCCAACTATAGGTGCGTTCGATTTGACTGAAACAACTGAAAAAACAACAACAATTGCATTTAATTTTTCAGTTGCTTCAGTTGTTTCAGTCAAATCGAACACGGCTTATTTACCACGACTTGTTGATTAGATCGTTTCTTAATTTAACACTACAAAAATCAGATAAATTCTATAACCTTTTTTAAAAATGTTAATAATTTTCATCGACTAAAATCACTACGGTTTAATTTCATTTTAATTTTAAATGAAAAAAAAGTAATAAAAATAAACAACGACACAACAATGTTGTATCGAATTGAAAACCATAAATTACGAGAATTTCAAGAGAAAAAAAAATTATTTTCCTGATTTTTTCAATCTTTTAATTAGAAAAATTAAATTATTTTTAAAATACCACCATTATTATATATTATTATATATCATATATTATATATTATTGAAGCACTTGGTTTGAAACACATTTTAGACACTTTAAATATGGTAATAAGACACTTTAAATATGGTAAATTATTAAAGTAAAAAATATATATGTATTTATCACGACGGAGAGTTTTATCCACGTCCATCTTCTTTAAATGCGCTCGGCCGGAAATTTACTTTTTGAAGTGGAGAAAATATTCAAAACTGGTACGAAAAATCCCGATCAAGGCAAGCATGCACCGATATATTTCAATAAACTTTACAAATGTCCCGATGGCTCCATAGTCCTATTTCATCGTCAATTAGATATCGTATCTGACACTACAATAACTAACGTCAAAAACTCAAACTATCATATTCGACCTTCAAAGGATTGAGCTTATTTTCAAATGTGTAGTAGATTTTGACTCCATAAGATATTTGATTTCATATAAAGAAAATAGACAAACTCAATATAATTCCAGCAATTCAGTTTCACAGAATGCGACCCGCGTCGGTTCAGTTCGACTGGTGTTTCATATCCTATGAATTGAATCCGAGCAGAAATTAGTTAGGAAAAACCTGAATACAATCAGGGCGTGATCCAACAAGAGCAATCCCTATTAGGGCAATCTGATATGGGCCTGTTCCAGGCCTGATTTAGAATACCCTTTTAGGGTTAACCTTATTTGAATATATCCGGTTCTCGTTAGGTTTTTTGTATTTGACCCCTAGCTGAAATTTCAATTGGTTAAAATTCACTAGAGTATTATCCATTTTAGAAATATATAGTTAAAATCGTTTCATGCATGTTTTAGTTGTCGCTTATCGACTGAAATACTATAATAATAGTGATCAAGGTGGTATATATGTTTTAATTTTTTCCTATGTAGTTTTTAGGGTTCCGTTTTTTATACGGTACCACTATTGGTGAGAGTAAAACGTGTTTTGCACATTATTTCGATTATCTCGATTACTATAAATCCAATGAACCTGAAATTTGGCGTGCGTATAAAACTGATCTGTCCACACAAAATGAAAAGCTGAAAAGTAAATAAAATGGTTTTCGTTTGGTTAACAGGGCTACGATGTGAGGCCTTTGAGAAAATACATTTTTATATCGAGTCAAGTAGGGTATCTTTTGAAAGGACTTCACTTCAGTATTTCTAAAAAATGTGTTTTGGAATTTTACACCCCACCATTTTTTGTGTAATTCTAAATAATGGCGTTTTCAGTATGTTTTCTTTCCTCGATTAGCTTCGAACCTAAGTAATCTTTTGATTACATACTTTAAAAAGTATTTTGAATGATAGAGAAATTAGTAAATTTTTAAAGAAAAATATAGTAAAGTACCAAATACTAATAATTTTATTTATTAAGGGAAGGATATGAGAAGGGGTAAAAACAACATTTAAAACCCGGTCAAGTGGGGTGTCGTTTGAAAGAACACCAAAATTAAGAAACTTTACAATTTTTTTTAGAATTTTGTGATTCACCGTTTTTGAACTATTCTCAAAAAAGTGTAACAAAAAGTTGGTACCTCCCCCATACGTTTCTTCGTTGATCGACAGAAAAATTTGAAAAAATTCATAGAGATATGAAATTTGATAAACCTTCAACGAAAAATACAGCGAAGCCTCAAGTGATTTTATTTCTATGTGTTTAGGGGATGGAAGTGATTGACAGAAAAATTGAAAAAATTCATGGAGATAGGAAATTTGATAAGTCCTTAATTAAAAATATAGCGAGGTGTGGTTTTATTTCTATGTGTTTAGGGGATGGGAGTGGGAAAGGGAGAAAAAAGGGTTTTTTGGCTTGCATTAGTGTGGTGTCATTTGAAAGAACATCGAAATTAAGAAACATTACATTTTTTTTAGAATCTTGCGATGCACAGTTTTTGAATTATTGTCAAAAAAGTCCTATTTTTAGTGTTAACACCACTCAACCTCTAAATTTCGTCGTTGATTAACAGAATCGAGTCGTTCCCTAGCTACCATAAACAGTTATGGATACCATTTAACCTAAAGTAATATTTTAGGTAGATTTCATATAAAAATCTACCTATTGCAATGGGCTTCATCTCGGAATTTCGGGAAAATTTTGATGCCAAACGACTATATGTGATAAGCGGAGATGGAAAAACAAAAAAAAAAATTATATATATATATATATATATATATATATATATATATATATATATATATATATATATATATATATATATATATATTTTTTTTTTTAAAAAATATTTGTAGGCTGTAATTTTAATTTTCAAATTAAAACAAATTCGTTGGTTGAAGCCTAATTATTTTATTTATAAAATTTATTTTGACGTTTCGATATAATTTATATCATCTTCAGAAAATGGTAAAAAACTATAACAAAATGAATACAAATGAAAAAATCTTAAAAACATATCAAAAAATATTAAAAAAGCAAAAAACAATATTTTACCAAAAATTATCAAAACTTACATGAAACAATCAAAAATAATAATACAAAAGAAAAGAAAAAACTAAACGGAAATATGTTCAAAAATTTTTACGATTTCAAAAACCATTTTCTGTTACTAAGTTAAGAAAAAACGAAATTTGAATAAAGTTAATTAAAATTTAAATCTAAAAAATTAATTTATTATATAATTATAGCTATTTCCTAAATAAGCTGAATCGTTTTGAATATTCAGAAGATTTGAAGATTTCTTTATAAACAACATTTCCAAAATACTACGTTTTCTGAAATGGTTTTCTTTTTTTAAAATAACTACATCTTCCAAAGAAAAATTATGATTATTTTCATGTAAATGTTCCGATAAAGCACTTTTTCCAATTTTGTTATTGTTGTTATCTTTACTATCATTTATATGTTGATAAATCCATGATTTTAAATATTGTTTTGTCATACCAATATATGATGCGTGACATTCACAAAGAACTTTATAAATCAAATTACTTTGTAAGCATTTTGGAATAGGATCCTTAAGATTTGAAAAAACTGTTTTAGAAAAAGACGAAAAAGCATTGTTTTTTGCTTTTTTAATATTTTTTGATATGTTTTTAAGATTTTTTCATTTGTATTCATTTTGTTATAGTTTTTTACCTTTTTCTGAAGATGATATAAATTATATCGAAACGTCAAAATAAATTTTATAAATAAAATAATTAGACTTCAACCAACGAATTTGTTTTAATTTGAAAATATATATATATATATATATATATATATATATATATATATATATATATATATATATATATATATATATATATATATATATATATATATATATATATATATATATATATATATATATATATATATATATATATATATATATATATATATATATATATATATATATATATATATATATATATATATATATATATATATATATATATATATATATATTAGACTGGTCGTTAAAAACTAAATTTTCCGAGACGCCCCCTAGAAAAATTCTTTGTGGTCAAAAAACAACAACGGCACTATTTTTTTTTTTAAATCAAAAGAACACGTGCCGCAAAATCGTTGAAGTTGATTTTTTGAAAAATTCGTAGATTTTTTCAAATATCTCATAAAATATGCAGATGTCAAAAAAAAATCACATAGCCATTTTTGTAGGAAATTTAATTTCTACAAAAAAGGTTCATGTCATTTTTTCCCGAAAACGTATAGTTCTCATGATACTTTGAAAATGAACTTGTAAGTTTTCGTAATTTTTAAAAAACATAAAAAATAAAGATGACGAAAAAGTCCTAATTTTCTTCTTATGCTATAGAATGAAATGTATAAAAAAATAATCGTGACAAAAAAAATCAAAATTAGTACTTTTTCGTCGAAATTTTCATCATTTGGTTTTACGAGTTTCGAAGAATTTCAAGTTTTATTTCAAAATATCATCAGAAATATAGGTTTTAGGAAAAAAATGACTTGGACCTTTTTTGTAGAGAATTAAATTTCCTGCAAAAATGGTTATGTGATTTTTTTGACATCTGCATATTTTATGAGATATTAACAATTTTATCAAAAAATAAACTTCGATGATTTTGCGGCACGTGTTCTTTTCACTTAAAAAAAAAAAATAAAGCCGTTATGGTTTTTTGACCACAAAGAATTTTTCTGGGGGGCGTCTCGGAAAATTTAGTTTTTAACGACCAGTCTAATATATATATATATATATATATATATATATATATATATATATATATATATATATATATATATATATATATATATATATATATATATATATATATATATATATATATATATATATATATATATATATATATATATATATATATATATATATATATATATATATATATATATATATATATATATATATAACGATATGAGGTATAACGGAATTTAGCGGCACTCTCACGGTCGCATTTTTCGACCTACACCAAAATAATTTTCTGTGTATATTTCGGCAAATAATGTCTTGGACAAGTTCGTGAACTGGACATATCCGGGTACCGGTTAAGCGGCTAGAGCCTAAAAAGTCGAATAATCTAGGGCGCTATAACTTCCGTTTGAATAATAATATTTTAATAAAATTTAAAAATATTGAATATTTGAACCTTTTTTTATCATTTTTATCCAGATGATTACTTTGGCGTTTCAGGTTCCTCAAAAATCAGCTGTTTTAAAAATTTACTAAACTTTGCTGCCCTTGATCTAGCTGAAATGGCCAAGCTCATATTTGAAAACTTTTTTTCACATACTTTAAATATAAATCTTTCCAAAATTTTCAAAAATAATAGTTTAAATTTAACGGTTGAGACCCTACGGCTGTTGAAATGAAAACAAACGCAAAAAGCAATGCTTTCATCATGTTTCAGTTTATGTTATTTAAATTCATCTTTGCTTTTAAACATACTTTTCAACTATAGCCTCAAAAAATTTCAGCTTTCTAACCCAAAAGGTTCCATTTTTATAAGCCATATAATGCAACCCTTACAAGAAAAATATCAACCCATTTAATACCATAGAAAAATTATCAAAATCTCTTTTGTTTTTATTTTTTTTACTAAGTAACCGTTTGAAAAAAGATTAAATAAGAACAAAAAAACACAACAACAAAAGATGATTTTGAAATAAAATTGTTTGATAATGTTATAAATTATGTGTGATGGTATAATTGTAGTTGTGACGTAGTTCATTTGATCTTTGGTGGATTTAATGTGTTATTAAAAGTAGTTTAAACCAACTTAAATAAAACTGTTCCGAAATTGTATTGATGGAGTTAGTTCGGATAATGTATTTAATTTGGTTCGATAATTTTTTTCAATTATTCTGTTTCTACTTAAATTTTTTATTTAAACTAATCTGACTTATCTAATTTTATTTGGACACAAAACCGTCTGACCCCGAAATCTACCTATTTCTAGCGGATATACCTGCCGCTGGGATTTTTTTATATCATTTCGATCAACTTGGATGAGATTGACATTTACTATTGATATTTACGATCAACCGTTTATTTTTTATGTTATGTGTCTATGGTCTGGCAATATAAACCCTTTACAACACAACTTTATGTTAACTGTTTTGATATTGTTTTCTTTACATTCGCGGAACCCTTGACAAGCGAATTTTATTCGCACTTGTCTGACTTTTTTTTTATTTTAATTTGATTATTTTATGTACGTGCCGTTTATGGACGTGCCGCTTTATGGGCGGGTGGATTTCCCAAATTTGCTTTACCACTTGCAGACTTATGTTTTTTCGGTTGTACTGCCATATATATATATATATATATATATATATATATATATATATATATATATATATATATATATATATATATATATATATATATATATATATATATATATATATATATATATATATATATATATATATATATATATATATATATATATATATATATATATATATATATATATATATATATATATATATCTCAAAAGGGTTTTATTTTATTTTTATATGTTTTATTTTAAAATGGATAACTAAGTAAAAATCCTATCATAAAACAAAATATGACATATGCCAATATTTCATGATAAGATGAAGAAATAATAACAAAATAATAAGTGAAAAACAAATTGTGAGAAATTTGCAGAAAACAAAACAAAACTAAATGCCAATAATCCAGCTGATGCAGCGCACCCCAGACGCACCGCCCACCACCTCAATCGAGGCACAAAGCCCACATATAACTACGTGTTGGTCCGATTCCTCGGAAGAGCTAATGAGCGGTACCGCTACGGAACGCTGCCCAGCTAAGACTGGAAGTGCTGCCGTTGACTAATTAAAGTTCGTCCGCCAGCACCCTAAGATATCATCTTGGCTAATGATATCTCCTGCCATTGCCAGTGGTATGTGATATCTCACGCTAACTCATATGTCAATGGCAGGGACTGGAGTACGCAGGGTAGTCAGACCCGTAGATCAACATTGATCATAATCGATCAAAATCGATCCCTCCTGCTTGTAAATTTGGAAATATGCTTTTAATCAAAGCATCTTTCGTATTTGCCATGTTGCAGAAATTGTCTGGCAATTTGATGCATTGTGTGTCTCCATGTAATGGTATTGTTCCATTTCCAATGTTGAGCAATTGCTCGGAGAATGATAGTGCCAATTGATCATTTTGCAGTTGAACAAGTACATTTGTGTTAAGACGTAACGTGCTGACATTTCGCCATAGATATGATTATTTTATACATGCGTTAGTTTCATCCGCATATGTAACGCGTGGAACGACCGGCAATGTCTGTCTAAAATCACCGGACAGCAGCAGTAAAGCACCACCAAAAAGCCTGATGTTGTTATTTAGATCTTTCATCATGCTATCGAGAGCTTCAAGCGAATGCTTGTGGGCCATAGTGCATTGCTCGTTTTTCACGCTGAATCATATATTGCGTGGGAAAAATCGATATTGGGATCTTGAGCAGCGATCCGAATGCGATGCAGAATGTCGTCGCTCATGGAATCTTTATATTTGTCCCAGAGGACAGAAGCTTGAGATGGAAAACATGTCGTCAATAATATGGCGAATAATTGGCGAATTTGATGAGGAGAGGAACTCAATGCTGCATGTTTTAATTTATTTGAAATGAAACCAAAACTTTTTTTCTTTTGTTCTAATTTTTGTTTATTTTTAGGAAAAAGATAAAATTACATTTGCATTAATATTCTTTACAAAAAAAAATTTGTTGAGAAATTAGTATTGTCGCTGTTGAGGAAATTAACTAAGCAAATTTTTGTTTCGTATTTTTTTGTTTTTAAAAGATGTTAGTACATTTAACAGTTAAAACTGTTGGATGTTTTATTATGCGTTATATGTTTTTAATGTAGTTAAGTGAGTAAAGACTGATTGAAATTATCATTCCAATCAATAAAAGAAGAGTAACTAATACCGAAGCGAGTAAGATAAAGAATAGTTGAATTATATTGACTCGTGCCTGAATAAACCAGCCGTTTAGTTGCAGTATAGATAAGTAATCTAGAAACCGACTGCATCGCCATCTGCCGGCTGATTTGTGAATTTAAACTATCCAGGGTGCCACCCAAACGCATACAAAAAAGTTCAATCAAATCGGTCCGGCCGCTTAGGAGGAGTTCAGTGACAATACCGACTGCAGCGCCTCTGTCGGGCTGATTTGTGAATTTAAACCATCCAGGGCGCCACTCAAACGCTTACAAAAAAATTCATTCAAATCAGTTCAGCCGTTTAGGAGAAGTTCAGTGACAATACCGACTGCAGCGCCTCTGCCGGGCTGATTTGTGAATCTTAACCATCCAAGGCGCCACCCAAACGCATACAAAAAAAACTCATTCAAATCGGTCCAGCCGTTTAGGAGGAGTTCAGTGACAATACCGATTGCAGCGCCTCTGCCGGACTGATTTATAAATTTAAACCATCCGGGGCGCCACCGAAACGCACACAAAAAAATTCATTTAAATCGGTCCAGCCGTTTAGGAGGAGTGCAGTTCATACACACGTACAGTAGAATTATATATAACCATGACCATGTGCAACATCATCTTGAGCACGACTGTTCAGTCTTAGGTGAACATATTCAAATGAACTCCAATTTATTGTCTTGAACTTTGTTATTTCCAAACACATAATAAAGTAAAAGACAATAAATTGGCAATCAGAATTTATAATTATATTGAATTTGCAATTTGTAAATGTTTAAAATATATTAAATTATGTAAGTTAACACAAAATTGCTATTTGGGCAATATACAGAACATCAGCAATTTTAGTTTTAAGCACTTATTTGTTGGTATAATCAATGTATACCAATTTGTATATAAACCACAAATTTAAATGAATAAAATATAGTTTTTTACGAACAACTATCGAGTTATTGTTATTGTCATAGCACCCACCAGAGGCGAGCGGATAACAATCCACTAATAATCGAATTGTATTTATTCTGATTAAGAATAAAACATTGGGATTATATTGTTATTGTCATAGCACCCACCAGAGGCGAGCGGATAACAATCCACTAAAATCGAATTGTGTTTATTCTGATAAGGAATCTCTGTTTCTGTATGGAGTACTGTATGGAGTATGGAGTACTGCTGTCAAGCTTGGGGTGCTGCCTCTGTTTCCATCTTGGCCCTCTTGGACTCTGTTCAAAAGCGAGCTATACGAATTGTGGGTGATCGAACTTTAACATCAAATCTTGATTCCCTACAACATCGTCGCACTGTTGCTGACCTCGTTGTTTTTTACAAATATCGTCATCAGCAGTGCTCAAATGAAATCAGCGGCATCATGCCTCAAACTTATTCTTACCCCCGTTCCACTCGGCAATCGGCTGCCGCAACCGATGAAACGGTAAAGATCCCGCGCTGTCATCAGTATATGCCAGTGCAGATCGCAGAGGGACTTCTTTGTCCGAACTGCGTACAAATGGAATAGTTTGCCGGAACACTTAGTCTCAGGTGGCTTCAACCCACAGATGTTTAAAAAAAGCGTTAATCTACACCTTAGAATGCCAGTTGTTGTGGACCCAGGTCTAAACCTAGGTCTTAAAAGGTATTTATGTGTTGTTGTGACACATATTCTAAACTCTATTACACAACACATTTTATTAAAAAAAAAAATTTAAGCGTAGCGAAGCACGCCGGGCCTGCTAGTATAATAAATATATACATATATATCAGGGTCTGGTCCGGATATTCCAATCAGGGCCTGATCCGATTATCCCAATCAGGACCTGATTGGGCAAAAGCGTTACACTCATGATCAAGCCCAATCAGGCTGCCTTGCCAATGCCTGATCCGGACTAGGGCAAACCTGATCAGGACCTTATTTGAGCCCTGACAAATTTCTGCTCGGGAACCTTATGGAAAGCTCAAGATCTCATTAAAGATAGATAAAATGCGCAAATCGAATAATTTGTTTGCATGTATAGTTCTAAATGCCCACATACAACAGACGGCTCTAAAATTACCATTTGGGCTTATGGCATTTGGATGATCAAGGCAAATTTGTTTTCGGTAAGGAGAAAATAGTGAAAGACAATAGAAATAGCCATCATACTATGGACAAAATATCAAAAGTTAGAATAACACATGCATTTCCACTACATAATTCACAAGTTCTGCTTATCCGATTATGTGCTAGATCTAATTAATTTATACCGTTAATAAGTTTTACAAATTCCTATGATGTAGTTTCCAATATGTTGTTAAATGAAGAAAACTTTCCGAAAATAACGGCATGTACCAATGGAAATATTGGTTATGTCGTTTCAAATTTGAACCGAATAAGAAAGTAAGGATTCGTCATTCCAAAGGTTTTATTTGAAAACTACAACCAGGCTACATATTCCATTCTACTAAATAGAATGATTATTGTTGACGAAAAATGTGTACAAGTTTACACTCGTTAATAAACGGTAACATAATGTAATAAATACTGATCCTAATAGTGCAATAACCAGCAGAAACTTTAGGGGAACTGCGTGCCATGCAAGGTTCAATTCCGACTAGCTTCAATCTTTTGGATTCGAGATTAAATTTCCCCTATCGATTTAAATAAATTAGGATCATGGACTCACACAGATTATCACAGACTAATACCACTATGATTATTACATTTAGTTAATTTTAAATATTTCACCAACCCCATGATTGCACAAGATCCAAGTTTTCATTAATTCTGAATTCAGTCAATCATTATGAATAAAATTACGAATCCAAGTATCTAAGTAACATAACAATGAAAAAACAATTGTTTGCGTCTTTGGTCCTGGCGATTGTTGAAGATGAATAATAATATGGTACAACAAACAGCAATAAGCAAACGAAGTGCCAATGATCCTGGCGGTTGACAACTTTTTGATGCATATTTAAACTTTCCCTTAGATGATAATCCGAATGTCGTTCCTCAAAATATTCTTTTATGATTTTATATTTATATTTAAAATTTTTGTGTGTACAAAAAAAATTGTTAATCGTAATACAAATTTTCTTTTTGTTTAATTACTTACTTTTAACACTCCTTAATGTTTTTAAACAAATTAAAGTTTTATTAATATTTTATATTATATTTTATGCTTATCCAGAAATATACTTCATATGGTTATTTTCCAAAATTGTATATTCTATATCAGAGTTAAAAGCCAATGATCAAAACGAATTTCTTAAAAAAAACAAAATGCCGCTATTTTTCTGAAATGACGTACCGGTGATTATAACGCAAAATTGTAATAATAAAAATCCAGTTGTTTCAGCAAATAAAAGCTAAATTTACAAAAGCTAAATTATAATATATAGGTAGTATAAAACGCTGGCATACAAAACAGCAACATAATTCTTTTTAAATCCTGAACTATATTACTTATAAGCAATATTAGAGAGTTCTAATCACATTACACTACTAGTGATACTAAAAGTTTTTAGAAATTTGTCATAAGAACTACTAACACTGTATATTTTTCCAGTGAAACTGTCATAAAAAGAAAAAAACCGTGAATTCTAAGCAAATACATATGGCCTATGAATTTATTTAATTTTACATACGTTTTTTTTGGATTACAAATGAAGGAATGTTGTATATCACTATTAACCTTTTTTTTATTTTCCTAAAAAATTTGTCTAAAACACTTTAACTGAACTAAATTTGAAAAGCAAAATATTTTAAAAATATTAAAAATTTGATTTAAAAGTATTTTAAGAATGTCACAATACTTGTTGTGAAATAAATTTTAAACAAAATGAATTAAATCAAATCTTAAGATTTGAAGATATTCACGAACTGTAAATCTAGCTATAAAAAATTTAATTTTTCTTCAACGAAAACAAACCAATAAGCTTCTTTCTAATTATTTTTTTCAATATTATTACACTAGTTTTTAAAAAAATTGCACTACCAAACATTGAGTTTCGCTAATCTTTTTTTTATATAAACAAATTTTGATTGTTATTAGATATAAAAATATTTGAACATATAATTTAATAAACAAAATAAGTGATACTTGAATAATTTCTAGAAAGAACTTGTTTAGAATAATTAAAAAAAACATAACAAAATAACGTTTTTAAATTTCAAAACCATAAGTGCCTCACCAATGTCAATTGTATTCATGTAAAAAAACTACAAAACTCATTTTCATCATTCGGAGTCAGACGAGAGAGTCGACGTCTCCTAAATTTTAAAAGAAAAGAACAGAAAAACAAAAATAATCGAAAGTAGATAAATAATAGTGTTATAAGTGTTAATAAGTGTTAGTAAGTGTAGTAGCTAATAAGTGTTATAGTGTTTTTTGTTAATGTTTATGAATAATAAAAGTGTTGAAGAACGGACGCGTACAATTATATAATTGGTGAGATTGTTCTTTATTAAAAAATTATTTGGTATTTTGTGCTCACTATTACCAAGAGGTAGGCAGGTAAAATTTTACCTTTATTGCTTTGATGTAATAAATTTATTTATTATTTTAAAGCATAAATTTGGCTTGGTGACAGGGC
>CAVNZG010001760.1:152293-173703 GCA_963693315.1 Diogma glabrata
GTTGTGTTGATCAAGATCCTAGCACATCGGCAGTAAGAATATCCGAAATCATAAAAGACGGAATGCGGCGGTATATTTCAAAGGAGGAATAGCAGTGAGGAATAAACGCAAAGCATTTAAGACATATAACGCTAATTAAAACACCTGAAACCCATAGCGCTTATAAGAAAGCCAGAAATATTAGTAAATACAAAATAGACTTGGACAAACAAGCGTTTATCCTGAAGAAAAGCAAAGAAATTCGCTCGAGCACCCATCTGGCTCACGTAGTGTCTCTTTCAGGCAGTTAAATCAGTCCAGAGGCAATTTTACTCGATCCTCTATTCCAACCTTAGTTCTGAATGACATTCCCGTGAGCGACTCGAAAGAGAAGGCGGATCTTTTTGGTCGTATATTCGCAGAAAACTCAAACATAGTTGAACCTCCCCATTCTCTACACTCATTCCCCCAGTTGTAACGAAAAATGAAACCAATTATTTTTCGTTGCAATATTGTACGGAAAATGCTTCTTTCTATCAATATCAACAAATCTGCTGGCCCCGACGGTATTCCACCCCTCATTCTTAAAAACTTTGCTAGGCAACTAGCTCCAATTTTAACAAAAATTTTTCATATTTTATCTTATAAAACCGGAATATTTTCCGACTCTTGGAAGCTGGCCAGCGTTCAAACCCATACCAAAGAAAGGCAGCAAGATAGATCCTAACAATTATAGACCAATTGCAATTCTGTCGGTTTTAGCTAAAATATTTGAAAAATATATTAACTACAATTTAATAGATTATTTGGAGGTGTCGCGAATATTGATGATAAACAATCAGTATGGTGTTTTCGTAGAAGTCATGCAACAGGTGATGTGTTAGCCTACGTATCCCATCTCTGGAACACAAATCGCTGGAAAACCATGGTGAAACATTCAGTATTTCACTTGACATTTCTAAAGCATTTGATAAAGTGTGGCATAAAATCTCATAGCTAAATCAAAATCTATATGGCATAGATCATCTCTACTGTCTTATGGATTCATAGTTTTCTTACAGGTCGCCAATTTCATGTTAATTTAGATGGTATCACATCCAATATTTTCACAACCAATGCTGGGGTTCCCCAAGGTTCTGCACTCTCACCAACCTTGTTTCTTCTATACATCAATGACTTACTTATTTCCACAGTGCACCCAATCCATAGTTTTTGCTGATGACAGCACATTGCAGGCAATCACATGCATCTCCTAAATTTCGATCTCATACTGCAAGTTACCACTGATAGAAAGCTGCAATTGATTCTATCAACAAAGATCTGGAGCGTATAATGGAATAGAGGACATGGTAATCTGGTTTCATTTAATCCAACCAAAACCAAACTATGCCGTCTTTCACGAATAGAGCGGCTTAAAAAAATTTTCCTAATAAAATAAACCACGAAAAATTGCGTTTGGTTGAATCAGTTAGACTTCTTGGAGTGGATATTCAAAATAACCTGAAATGGAATAAACATGTATTCAACCTCGCTAAATCTGCAATGCAAAAATTAGGATTCTTGAGTCGATGTAAAAAGTATTTCAATCCCGAGCAAATTTTGCTAATCTTGAAGTCCTTTATTCGTCCATGTATGGAGTACTGCTGTCTTGTTTTGGGGAGGTGCTTGTCAGTCAACAATAAAATGTCTAGACTCTGTACAGAGAAAAGCAATACGGTTGATTGGTGATACCGAACTAACGGACCAGCTTGATTCACTCCAGCACAGAAGAAATGTGGCTGAATTGTCAATCTACTATAAATATAACTTGAGTGAATTCGCCTCTCAAGGAAATTCAAAATAGAAATTCAAAATATCCTTCCATCCTGTGCGCAGTATAATCGACAAACAAGAGCTGCCGAGTTATCCCATCCATTTGTTGTACAAATACCTCGTTGTAGAACTGTGTCCTTTCAGAACGACTATTTTAATAGAGTGGCCAAATTGTGGAAATCAATTTGCCTCCCTCTGTATTTCCCGATGAATTTTCCCCTCAGGCATTTAAAGAAAATAATCATTTAAAACAATTAGTATAGTTATCCCTATATCCCCATTCCTTCCATTTTCCTCATCTCCTTCCATTATAGTTGACATGGTATCTTCGGATATTCAAAGAGTCTAAATAATGAATATTTCATATTTAGTGTGCTAAACATGTCCAACTAATTAATAATAAAAAAAAAACAAAAAAAAAAGAGCGAAGAAAGAAATGAAAAAGAAACAACCATTGAACTGATTGTGTATCAAAACAAAATCGATAAGAAATCATATCGACAATATCAAATCGGTAAATGCGGGTGGAGTTATTTCAGTTACAACTACTTCGTAGCAATAATCAAATCTTATTACATATTCTATTGCTAAATTCGTTGAACTTAAAATTTTAGGAATATTTTTAAAAATTTTAGTTTAAAAAACTTATAGCCGGATTAATTAAAAATAATATTTCGGTATCGGTTTAAAAAAATCTCTCAGTAAATCGGTATACTGATCTCGCTGGAGGGCTCAGTTTTTGTTGATTTGTATTTTTTTTTTAATATTTGATCTACAGTATGACAACGCGTACTCCAGTTCTGGCTATTGACATATAAGTTAACGCGAAAAATTACATACCACTGGTGAGATATCAGTTAGATATTGCATGAACTCTTTTCAATAAACGGTAGCAAACTTACTCTCAGTTGAGGAATATTCTTTGATGATGCCACGTTATTGGTTTCTCGAAGTGACGAGCCTTCATTTGACCCTATATGACAGTGGGTCACATGGTCAAGGAGTATGCCACTAGCTGGATTATTGGCAGGCCCATTTTAGTTTTGTTTAAAACAAATTTGTTTTTTATGTCGTATTTAATTTTTTCCATTTTATCGTGATGGCCCTTGTCATATGTTATATGTAATATGATTTATTGTTTAGTTGTCCCTTCTTTAAAATGAAACAGGATGCACCTGTTGTATACAGCCCCCACCAGCCTATAACTTTCGAATTTTTTATTTTATTTTGGTGATTGTTTTTGGTGTTAGTGTAACTACAAAAAATCATATATTAAAATAGAAAATTCACGTCACTCTGAAAATGTTTTTCATATAATAAAAAATGTTTTTCTATTTTTTTTATCTTACTTTAAAAAATACCTAAAATTTGACTTCTAGACCAGAATGCCCCTTAACAGAATATTTAGCTCTTAAACTAAGGCACAAAATTTATTTTATTAGTTTTTAAATGAAAGTTTCTAAGGTATGCTCAGTTAAAGAACTGTTTTATTGTTCGCTATATATAGCATACCTGTTTGTAGACTAAAATTAATTAGCAATGTATAAGTAATACTTTAGACAAATAGATTTATTAGTAGAGCTAACCAACCACACCTGGGCTTGGTATAATTTATTCAGTCATTCATATTTTGTCTGAAATTTCGTTAATTTTATAAATTTGTTATTTTTATTATATGCTCAATTTTTCTGGGAAATTCGAAAAAACGAAAACGAATGGTTTAAATGTGTTTTTTCCCGCGAAAATTAACCAAACAGAAAAATAAATACGAACAAAAGGGAAAACATTTATAATGAAAAATAAAAATTATATTATTATTATTTTAAAATAAAATTTCTGTTTAAAATTATTTTTACAAATTTAAATTTTTACAAAATTGGTTTGTGTTATGGTTTCATTTACATGAAAGCAGTTTTATTTAATATGTATTTTGAAGATGACTGTAATTTAAAACAGTTGTAAATATTCTTTTGTGATTGACATTATTTTCTGAAAAATTTTGTATCACATATCATTATTATTATTATTCAATTTCTTTTCTTTTTTTTACGAATTTAAAATGTTTCTTACATCTTTCATAAGAAAAAGTAAACAAATAGACGTCGTAAAAAAGACTGTCATAATAACCCAAAGGTTAAATGCCTCTAAAAAGAATTAAAATAAAATAAATATATTATGTTTTCTAAAAAAAAATGGAATATTTTATGGAAAAACAAAAAAAAATTTCCGAATTCAAAATTCATTGAAACGTAGAAAATTATCAAAATAAAAAAAACTCAAATTAAAAAAATTGGAAAATTTTGTTTAATTTTTTTTCTTGTTAACAAACAAAGCAAATTTTCAAAGTTTCAATATAATAATAACAAAAATGGATGGAAAAAATAGAAGCAGGAATGCCCTTTTCGTTACAATTATCTGATCAACTGAAAATTGTTGTTTTTTACTACATAAAGTATTTTGAGAAAAAATACAAATGTTGTGATTATTCAATTGAGGAGTTTACATTATATCACAGTGTGTAGTCAACGTTAAAAAAATTTTATTATTAACAAGTTTATTTAAATTTGTTGTCTCAAGTTCAAAATCAAAGCAAATTTTATTTTTAGTTTTTATTAATTTTTCGTGGCACTATTCTTCATAACATAGATTCCACCAAGTTACTCCACTAGCAAGGAAAATTAATGTTTTTGTGATTTATGTATAGTATACCGTATGTGCATATAAACATTATGTAAAAATGTATAAGCTTGTAATTTTTTGTTGAAATTAAAATCAAAACATGTTAGATGAGTTTTGCATGATTTGTTCATATGCAAAAATTATCACCTTTGTTTGACCACCTTCTAACTAAGCGCAAAATAGAAAATTCACCAAAAATTCCAAAGTTAAGATATGTAGTTTAAAGCGTGAAATAAAACAAATAAATAGTTTATCATCACATAAATCATTCAATCAAATATATTTAAAAGGTTAAATGTCAACTAAGATCAACACAAATTTCGAGCTATTAACATCGAAAATTAGTTATTTGCACGATCAGGCGATTTTGCATGTTTACTGATTCGTAAATAAATATAGTAAGTTTCGTTTACAAATCACAGGTCCGTAAGTAATTACTTACCGATCATGCAGGCGGTAAGTAATTACTTACCGGTAAGGGAGACCTCAGGGTGTGAATAAAAATGATTTTTTGTTAAATAATTGTGTACGTCTATTTACTAGCTTCAAATTTAAATAATATTCTTTTAGAAATATTGCAATTCAAAGATTTAAAAGCAATTTAGTTTGAAAAAATATTCTATAAAAACTATTTTTGCTCCAAAAAAAAACATATAGAATTATTAAACTAGTGCAGATGCCTTAAAAACAAGCAAAAAATGGAAAAAATTAGTAACAGCATGAAAACTTTTGGATAAGGAAGAAAATATTGCGCAAATGATGGGAAACATAAATTAAAGGTGATCCGAGTTACGAGGGTGAAATAGGGTGAGTTTTTAGTGGTAGAAAATGGTTTTTCACGATTTTCAGCGAAACTAGACCATCTATCGAAAAAATTTCAAAGTAATGTTGTAGGTAATCAAAAGGTCTATAACTTTTATGCAAACCGTTTTTTCACATAACCTAAAATTTGCCGTGAAAATAGAAAAAACCGAGGAAAAAGGGTCTTTTCTTTATTAATTTTTATCTCCCACAAAAAAAATTTTTTTCCACACAATTTAGTGAAAACGTACCTTAATATGTCCCTAAGATGCTGTAATTTTTTGGAGTCAAAATATTAATTTTTAGGTTTTGATTCTGATTTTAAACCAAAAAAGTGACCTCATTTTCACACGAAAATTCTCCTGTGCTGGAAACAATTTTTCCAAAAAAATCAGTGATCTTCACCTTTGTTGAAACGTCTACTTTCAGATGGTGTAAAAAAAATGAACCAACTTAACAACCCCATGAAGGGTACGCTCATGGTAAAATATTCAAGAATGGCTTGATCTTTGTTGTCTGCAGTGTTAATATGTTTAAAAGGCAAGAATTTCAGGTGTTTTAAGAATTACAATAGCAAATGACCCGAATTAACCGGTGGATT
The DNA here is from genome assembly GCA_963693315.1 of Diogma glabrata. Lineage (NCBI taxonomy): Eukaryota > Metazoa > Arthropoda > Insecta > Diptera > Cylindrotomidae > Diogma > Diogma glabrata. The sequence goes on from CAVNZG010001760.1 coordinate 158,166, forward strand.
TTCTGAATGCCAATAATGCACTTGAATCTGATTCTACCAGCGTTTTTATCTCCTGATTATCTGAAATTGGTACAAATTTTTAAAGATGACTGGACGTCTCTACCTGACTTACGGGTGAAAAACGAAAAAATTTATAAGAGGGTGAGACTTGTAAGCTCTGGGTTCCAGAAGAACTAACAACTAGATTAAAAACCAAGATGTATCTCCATTTTAGATTATAGTGGTCGAGGAGAGACTCTCCATCTTTTACGACGCTCCTTCTTCTAACTACTTTCTCAAGTTCAAACCCAACTTTTAATATGTAAACTTGCATATAAGAGAAGTCGACCAATCAAGTCTGTAGAGCACTGATGGTTACCGCAAGCAGATCCAAGCGTCCGCTACAAAAATTATATATATATACATTCTTTGTCCATATCGCTAAAGCGGAAAATATTGCAATCCTAATAGCCCTTGACCTCAAATGAAATTTACCTTTATCTCTCTTAATCTTCTTAAGAAATTAGTTGCTGACCCCATCTGTAAGTTTTTAGAGTCACAAGTTGAGAAGAAAATTTCGGTCAATTATCACACCAGTATGACAAAATACCGGTCTAAAATAATATTGCTGTTTGACATTATGCAAACTGAAAAATAAGTTGAAGTAATATCAAACTTACCCTGAAGTTATTCAAACAAAGACAAAATACTTGCAAACAATTTCACGGTGATTGGGACAACTACAGTGAAAAATATGTCCTGATAACACAATGAGGTTTATTTGATATATAAAGTGTTATAATATTGTATGTAACGAAAGTTGAATAAAAGTTTATAACTATTTCCATGAACTAAAGTGACTTCGACCTTTTGTAATATTTTTTTTTCAAAACAGAAGTATTTGAAATTGGTTGAACTGTACTTAATTTTCACATTACGTGCGGTGGCCTCCACTACACCATTCTGAACTGTTCAGCTGTTGAATTAATTTTGGGGCTCAATTCACTATATTCGCGTGTACGATAAGATTGAGACTACCTTATTTCCATTGGATAACAAATTGAAGATAGAACTTAGGTACAAGGTAATGGCACATAAGATATGTATTTCTATTCACAATTCCATTCAATATTGATGGAGTCATTCAACCGCATTTACTATTAATAAAGGCAGGAGAGAGGTAAGAAAATGTTAAAAATAATTCATACAATGACAAGAAGTTTCTTTGGTATATATGAAGTTGTTCTTGGAAAGAAGTTAAGCTCCGTTAATATGTAGCACCAGTGAATGTTTTCTTCATACCTTTATTTGAGACTGGTTCAGCACTGGTTGTAGAAATTTCTTTCCAGTAAAAGAAAACCAAAACAACAGTAAAGAAACAAATTCTAAAAAAAAAAAAACTCATCTTATCTCTCATTGGATAAAAAATATATAAAAGAAAAATTCTTCCAGATATATTTTTTATATTCATTTATAGTTTGGGTTGGTCATCATAGTGTCCAGTAATTTATAAGCATAAATATAACTAAAACAGAAAATTTTCCAAACCATAGAAAATAATTCATAGGACTCACCCACCCTGCCGGCATTTGTTATTGCACGAAAAACATGAACAGTAAAGAAAAATTTCGAAAAGGAAAAAACCACTCCTTCTTTCAAGTCTTCTGTTTTGATGCTTTCAGAAGATCAATTATTATTGGGTGAAGTTTTAAGTATATCTTTCTGTTTGTAAGAGTTTTCTTATAAATTTTATTTCTAATTTTATCACAGTTTTTTCTTTAATTTTCTTTCGCAAGAAATAAACAAAAAAAAAATAAAATGTAACAATAATAACATAAAACTTAGTAAATTAAGATAAAAATTAGAGATTAAAAGAAAACATAAAAAAGATATTGCGTTATTAGTATATGTATAAAAAAAAAACTATTAGAAAATGAAAATGAAACTAATTTTCGTTATTGAATAAAAAAGAAAACACAAACAAGGGTGATGATATTTTCAAGTGTTTTGCTTTTCTTAAATTTTTGTTTTTAATTTATTACATTTTTACGCTTCGTTTAATTTTATTCGAATTAAAAGAATTACAAATACAAAAAAGTTAAAGATCTCAAACATCTTACACAATTATTTGGAAAAACTAGAAATTGTAATGATATGGCGTAAAGATAAAATACTTTTAGAGGCCATTAAATGAGATAGCATTAATTTATTTTGTTGTTGGTTACTTGCAAACTTTTTAATGTTTTGGACATTCGGTAATTTTGTACTAATACGTATGTTTTTTGTTTTGAAATTTTTTTTATCTGATTTCAACTCCTTTTTGTTGTATGTCATTGTATTAAGAGTCACTTTTTTGAAGTTGGACACTTTATATAAGGCTGTGATAGATGAGACCATCGATTTCCCTAAAATTTTCAGGATGTATTAGTAGTACTGTGATAAGAAAAAGTACAGCTTACCACCATAAATGTGGCGCGTTTGATGTTGAATAGAGGTCTGGATTCTACTTGATATTAGGTAGCTGTTAGCATAAATAATTTGGTGGCTCACTCATGGCTTTGAGGGCCAAGGTCATTCGAAAATGATGTTTTCGTTGCTGTTTTGCCTTGCAATCTGAGTAAATATATACTGAAACCATGAGTGACCGACAGCAAACACTATTGGATTATTACACAACATATGGAAGAACTTAGAAAAATTTAAAACAGCGTGGGCTACTCTTGGCTTGAGGAGCTAAACGATCTCAAAATTGATAATTTTTTAAAAAGATCAAATTTCAAGGTCAATAACTCTAGTAGCCATCAGTCCACCAACCAACATTTTAAGTCATCTTTTGATCAACGGATCTTTTGAGATCTTAAATTTGTGTTGGCAGCGAAAAAAAATACAAATCTCGCAAAACCGCCATTTATATATTATCGAGCCGCCATTTTGAAAAAGAAACTTAAAGACCATAAAGCATTGGAGACTCATCATTACCAATATTTTAAGCCCAAGAACGCATATTTTGAAATCTTGAATTTTTTTTCGCAGCCAGAAATCTCGTAAACTCGCAAAAAAAACTGCAATTTTCCATATCTTCAAGCAACCACTTTATAAAAACTTTAACACCACCCAGTTAAAAATAAAAGTGTGATATTTGTCTTTTGGGAAAAGATAACGATATTTTGGATAGTTTTTAGTATTATGATAGCATGTATTTCATCAATTTCAATATGATAGATTAAAATTAAAAAGAAAAGGATTATCGTTGTGCTTAAAATACCTGAAATCTATACTTTTACATCTCATCATTCCGTAAGTATAAGATTTATCCTTTAATAAAATCTTTTTTCGCCATTTTGGTATGATTTTCTGTATCAAAATAGTTAGAGTAGAAAGACTGAACTTAGTTATCATTAAATTCATAATTTGGTAGTTTTAGGGATAGATAGTGCAGACAAAATTTTATCTGAAAAGTGATAAATTTATAAATCTATTTGTTTCTATGCTTAAAAGGATAACTAAATGGTATTATTTTCAATTTAATTGTATATGTTTGTTTATGGAAATTCTTACTAACATTTTAATTTATTATTACACAAATTTTTATTAGTATTGAACTCTAGTTTATTTTCAGAATGGTTAACAAAATTTTGGTTATAATCTTTAAAGTAGTGTTGATTCAACCATTAAACCTCAAAATTTGATTAAAAAAATTGAAAAATGACATTCTTCTGTTTCGAATGTTTTGAAATTTTCCTAAACATTAGTGATCTGTTTTTTCATATAAAATATTCTCATAAAATATTAAATAATAAAAAACTTAAGTGTTGCTTAACAAGAACTTGTGTATCGTCCTTTTCTGAGTTTCGTGCTTTAAGAAAACATTTAAGTTCTGGAAAATGTCATAAATTAAATATTACGAATAGTGAATGCAAAGTTTTATCAACTGGTGAGGTGAATGAAGTTGTAGTTGAATCGTCTTATAATTGAATAAATGTTGCTTCTAAAACAGATGAAGTTGATGATCTTAATTCACATGTATTACTGGACAATATTCCACTAAAAAGCATTGTTACTAAAACGAATTCTTGTGATTTGGATTCTAATGTTTTGTTAAGTGATTTTCTGGAAATTCAGCAGGTCTCAGCTAAAGACTTTACAATGCAATTATATAGTATGGGGCTGCCTGATTCACAAATTACTAAAATCTTTAATTTTGTTGCGGAATATACAGAAACTAATATGAATGTTCTCTTACGGTATATAACTTCTAGTGATTTTGAAAAAAAAAATAGTGACAGGATTAATAAATTCAATTAAATCTGGATTTGATGACTACATGACACCTTATTTACGAATGAAATTTTTCAAAACATTGGATTTTTTTGTAAAACCCACAGAAATAAATGTAGGTATTAGGTACGAAAACAGAGCCAATCGAAAAGACAATGTTATGTCGCTGACACCAATACAATCTACTTTTATTTATATTCCTATTTTGGACACAATTAAATGGATTTTTAAAGATATTGAAACTTTTCAAATTATTTTTGGAAATAGAGAATGTAATATTGATTATATAGAAAACTATTCCGATAGCGAGAACTTTAAAAATTGTCAAGAGTTCCAAAATAATAAATTTAATGTTTACATACAGTTGTACTACGATGATTTTGAAGTTGTAAATCCTTTAGGAACAAAAACAAGTTGTCACAAAATTGGTGCTATATATTTTACACTAAGAAACTTTCCTAATACCATGATCTCCAGAGAAAATAACTTGTTTCTGTTAAGTTTGTTTTATGCAAATGATATTAGTAGTGGCATATGTTCATATAATGATATCTTAAGACCCATTGTTCAAGACGTTAAGAAATTAGAAGCCGATGGCATCTGGATAGATCAGAAATTAGTTAAAAGGACTATAGTATCTGTTTGTTTCGGTAACTTGGGTGGAAACAGTATGTTTGGATTTGTGCAAAGTTTTTCTGCGAACAATTTTTGCAGATTTTGCCTATTAAATAAAGATGAATGTCAATATAAATTTTCACAAGATGATATGGACATGCGGACAATAAATCATCATTTAGACTGTTGTAAAGAACTTAAATTAACAGATATTTTGGTTTGTAAAGGAGTTAAATTCAAATCCGTTTTATGTGAATTATCATATTTTAATTTGTTCCAAATAATGACTGTGGATAGCATGCATGATGTTCTTGAAGGCTCAGCACAGTATACTATCAAATGTTTTTTGCTTAAACTGACTAAAAATAATTCTAAGCAATTAATAACAATAAACAACAGGATTGCTTCCATGAACTATGGACTTTTAGATAGTTCTAATAAGCCAAGTCCAATAAATTTAGATAAACAAGGAAACCATATTGGCCAAAAAGCAGCACAAACGTGGTCTTTAATGAGATATCTACCTCTAATTTTAGTTGATTTGGTTCCTGAAAATATGGGCAGTTCGTTTGAAGTATTGCTTATACTTTTGGATATTATGGATACTATTTTTTCTCCAAAAGTAACAACATCTGTAATTCTGCAGTTAAATATCTTGTTCGAGAATATTTAGAACGTTTTAAATTTGAATTTGGGAAAAAAATTATTCCTAAGCAGCATTTTTTAATTCACTATCCTTATATTATGCACAAGTTGGGACCGGTAAAACATTTATGGTGTATGCGATCAGAAAGCAAACACAACTTTTTTATTAAAACTGCAGGGAAAATATTAAATTTTAAAAATCTATGCAAATCTCTAGCAATTCGTCATCAGGAATATATGGCAAACAAAAATATAACTGTATTTCCAACACTCGAATTCGGAAAAAACAAACTACAAACACTACAGGATTCCAAAATATATGGAAATATTATCGCCAAATTATTAAGTATTTCTATTGATGCAGAAGTTATTATGACCACATGGATAAAATTTAATTTTTCACTATAAGAGACATTTTTTCATTTGTACAGGATTCGATGAAAATGATTTTCCAAATTTTGCTGAAATATTAGAGATTTTTAATACAAACGAAGAAACTTTTTTGCTTATTAAGTTTTGGGAAACTATCTCATTTGATTACTTACGTTATGCATATGAAGTTGAAGAATCGGAAGATAATTTCAAATTAATAAAATTCGATAAACTGAAATTAAAGTATTCGTTCCAAATACATACAGATTTCTGTACGTCTAAATTAATCTTTTATTGTTTTGAAACATTTAATTTTTTAAAAAACACATACTGTACAATATTATATTTCAGAAATAATTATAATAAAAATTTTGTGTAAAAAATATATGGCCGTGAAAAAGTTTTTATTCATTCTTTAAAGAATAACTTTTTAAAATAATTTCCATCCTAAAAAGGATGATATTCTAGCAAATAAATTTTTAATTTTTATACCCATCTATCAAAATTTATCCTAAAAAGGATGACTTTCTTGCAAATATATTTTTAATTTGTAAATATATTTTATAAATGTATCTCTAAAAAGGATGAATTATATTTTTTGCATTTTTTTGTGATCCAAAAATAGAAAAATAATGTTAACTCTTTCGTACCTAGGTAATAATTTTTAAAACTGTCCCTTTCGTATCAACCGAATCCCATCCGATTATGCATTATCGTTTACACAATTTTGAAATTGATTTAAATTTTACCCATAATTTAGTACTTAATTGTTATTTAGTGCGTGCACCTGCGTGTGTAAATATTTATCTAAAACAGATTAAATTAGTTTATTAAAATGATTGTAAAATTTTGTTACAACAAAATATTTAAATATTTGGAAGTAATAAGTTACAGTGAAAGTGAAAATTTGTGCTATGAAGATTTTAAAACTTGTGGTAATTTATATTTTAAAGTTATGTGATAATAAATGTAATACAAATTTCAAACCTTTTTAGCTGAAATCGGATTTGAAATTCAGCAAGGTGGAATTTATTTTACGGACGCAGAAAACGTCATAATAGACGAAAATATATTCATTAAATATATTTTGCAAGCAGTAAAAAACAATTGTGGATTTGTTCTTTTTGTACGAAATGAAGAGTACACGTGTCTTGAACTTGGTAATCTGACAATTTAGTCAATAAATAATTTGGTAAATATTTAATGATTTATTTTTAGGTCATACGTATTCTGATAGTGTTCCAAATCGAAGTGTTTCTTCTGAGGTTTACAGTTCAAATGAGAACCAAAATAATTGGCAGCGGGCAATTTCCCAACAAACCCAAAGAGAGGCGACCATTAGCTTAAATTATATTGACGCCAACGTAAGTATAAATAAAACACACTGATTGTTAATACAATACAATACAATACAAAAATGTACTTATTTAGATCCTGAAATCTTACATAGAAACGCGAGAAGGAGGAACTATTCTGTTAAAAAATTATGACAAAGATCGGGACCTTACTGATCGGGAAAGAAAACAGTTCGTTCGATATGTTGTACAACATATGATTTTATCTTTTTCATACTACCCGACTTCCATTCAAAAAATTCATTATGCACAAATATGCGTGCAAATACTGCCAACTTTTAAAAATATTAATTCTGCAAGAGAATATGTATATACCCTAAACTGATTTATATGCTCAATTAAAATTAATCGTTTTTTGCAGGACCTTTTTTATGATCCGACTAGCAAAACGGGGTTTTCATTTAGTCGACTAAAACATGTGCAATCACGTTATGCTAAAATAACAGGTCATGGAAAAAAATGCAAGGATAAAGCACCAAGCAGAGAGTAAAGAATGTATTGCACAACCATTTTTGCCATTAGAAGATTTAAGCCAAGACGTAGAGTTTTTGAAAAATGGTAGCGTGACATCACAAAAAAAGGAAATTTTCGAAGTATTTGAAAAAACCTTCAGTTACAGGCTTAAAAACAAATTAACTATTTTGGATGATTTTCCAGTTATATTATTACTGCCTGAATTGGTAAATGATATATTTTAATTATATTTAACAGACGTTTATACTATTTACTTTATGTTTTAGATTCTTTTGGATTTTGAAAAAGTCATACCAAATAACGGAAAAGATTTTTGTCCACTATTTAAGGCAAAAATAAACAAAATAAACGCTATTTATGAGGCAACAAAAACCAAAGAAAAAAAAGAGGAACTCAATATTTTAATTAACGGTATTTGTCTATATTCGAATTTAAAAAGAATCTGTGTCAATTTTTAATTGTTTTCTTTTCAGAATGGAACAATGATATACAATCATTTTTAAGGTTGGTAGCACTACTACCGCAGGTAAACCTGGGCAAAAATAAAACTAAAGGAACGTTTAAAGATGCCATAGATAGGTTTTGTGTTTTCTCATCTTTGAACAAGACATACTGAACAAGACATTAAAACAAAAGTTAAAACACAATTACAACTGGTTGCCATAGGTGCCAATAAAAAGGCCATATCGAGTTTTGCTGCCAAAATTGACAACTCGTTACTGATTTTCCCGAAAAATATTAACACCATTTTTGAAGCAGTTGATTTTTTTTTCAAACTCCATTTCGTGTTAAACCTAACATATGATAATTTGTTAGAACAATTCTGGAATTTTATACAATTTTATTTTTATGAGATTCCAGGAGTATGTATGAATAATTCTTTAAAGACCTTAAAGGTGAAAATAGACGCAGTATAATACAATATATATATATATATATATATATATATATATATATATATATATATATATATATATATATATATATATATATATATATATATATATATATATATATATATATATATATATATATATATATATATATATATATATATATATATATATATATATATATATATATATATATATATAATATATATATATGCTTAGTTTTTAGAGATGATATGTTCCTATTGTTTTTGTGATATCAACTGTGAATTTTAGAATTTAATTTTCAAGATATCAATATTCATATTGTAATATTTATATCACTTATATCAATATTTATATCGTTACATTTATATTGGAATTTAATAACAATTTTTAGGTTTAATTTATTAACATTTAAATATTATATAATGAATTTCCTATATAATAAATTGAAATGGACTATATGTTGTTCTTTTACTATTTTCCCTAAACATTTTAAAATTGGGCTGGTTTGGTGTATATTCAATTTTTATAATAAGTGTAAAACTTATCCTCGTTTTGCTAAAATTTATCCAAAAATTGAACATAAATTTTAGCCATTTTTAAGTATGATATGTTTCCGATATTGAGCTATATTTTTTCCATACAATGTATAATGTTTATACTATATTAAAGTATGCTTATGGTCTTATTAATGACAATTGTTATGATTTAAAGAAAATGGTTTTTATCCTTAAGTGTTCAGTATATATATCCTATTCGTGGAGAAAAAGTTATCCTGATTATGACAAATATTGAAAAATTTGAATCATCGTTTTTTATACCAAAACTTATCTCAAATAAGGATACAATATACGTTCTATACTTAATCTTTTAATTAGGATAAGATTTATCTTAAATTTATCCACCATATGAGATAAATATTATTATTTTTTTACGGCATTTAATTGTATTTCACAATATACTGAAATTTATCTTAAATAAAGTTTGGACCCATAGTAGTACCTCAAAAGGATAAAAAAAGGCTGCTTTTCATACATTATTTTTAACTGGGCATACATCATATGAAACTAAGTATTATTACCAACATTTGAAGTGCAAGAACGCATATTTTGAGATCTTAAATTTGTGTTGGCAGCGAAAACAAAACAGAAATCTCGTAAAGTCTCCATTTCTCAGTTTTTTGCGCCACCATTTGAAAAAAAAACACTTAAACACCATACAACATATGAAACTTCGTATCGTTACCTGCATTTGAAGCCAAAGAACGCATATTTTGAAATTTTAAATTTGTGTTGGTAGCCAAACTGCTCGGGTGGTTTTATTATTTCGATCAAAACAATGGTCATTTAAGGTCGCCATTTTGAAATTTTTTAAAAAGACACATGGCATTCATTAGCTCTAGTCAACATAAAAAATGTAAGCTTTGGTGTTTTTTTTAATTATATGTCTTTAAAAAATGGCTGGAGCAGTGTTTGGAGTCTGTCTGGAGCAGTATATATATATATATATATATATATATATATATATATATATATATATATATATATATATATATATATATATATATATATACATATATATATATATATATATATATATATATATATATATATATATATATATATATATATATATATATATATATATATATATATATATATATATATGCATATATGCATATATATATATATATATATATATATATATATATATATATATATATATATATATATATATATATATATATATATATATATATATATATATATATATATATATATATATATATATATATATTAGGGTGCTTTTTTTTGAGCGATTATTATATTTTTCCACTGCTCTATCGACATTTTGTTGGAAACACATAAAATAATTCCACTAAAGTATGAGCACTTAAAATTAATGTTTAATACTCGCCCTCGGCGTCTAAAGATTTCCCATATAAAATACACGTACACTTGAGTGTTTTTTCCTTAAATATTTACAGCAATATTTTGAAATGCAAAAAAGCAAATAACTCAGAATTAAACGATCTACAAAAGTTTAGCGATTTACTTGTAACTTACGCCGGTGGTACAGTACAGGTCACTAAAGACAATTTTATATGAATTTCTTGTTCTTTTGTTTTTATTTCATAACTGGCTAAAGCTACAGGAAAATTGTCAATAACAAAGCTGTAGTTAATTAAGTTTACTGCAAAAAATTCAGAAGAACCGAATCTCTATGATTGTATCCATATATCATCTCAATAGGCAATTTCTCTACAACGAAAGATAATAATTCCACCTTTCATAAATTTGAACAACCGTATTACATTTATTTGTAATACTATGACTAAACTTTATGACTAAACAAAAATTTTTTATCATTTATGTAAATAGATCATTTATGTAAATTTGCATTATTAATTGATATTGTGTGGTGACGCAATAAAGCAATTAACTGATAAAATTTAAAACATTGGTTGATTGAACTGGTGCACACATTTATATTTTATGTTTGTTGAAATCAATTGGATAAGGAAGAAAATTGTTGATACTTGTGGTTGAGTGGACTGTATAAATTCGATTTTTATTGAATTTCCTTATTTAAATGAAACATGCTATTTATAATTTTATTATTATTTATTTAGGACCAACTTTAACAACTTATGATTCTAGAACGAATGAATACACAAAACAAAAATTTTCTTTTTTCTCACAGGATGGAACAACATTGCCCCCTGTCGACTATTCTAATAACTAAACAAAATAATACGAGTGAGTTTAATACTTCATGTATTTTTAGATTCAGCATTTGACTGAACATCCCGGCGCGCCTTGAAAGGTCTACACCTTCAACTTCAACATTTAATATCAGTTATACTAATACAAAATTCTTAAAATTAAAGTAAGTTATATAATTACATAGTAATCCAAATGATTTGCATTATTTAATTGAACATTCATATAACTACTAAAACATTTCTATAAATACAAAGAATTCACCTCTTGTTAATTGTATTTCTTTAAATTCAGAATAACATTATTGTATCTAATAAATAAAATACTCTGTAAATCAAAAAAATAAAAAATTTCATAAATTCAAAATAAGTAATCGTTACTTTGCTTCTGAATCAGGAAATTTACATAATTTGGAAATTGCTCTTTTGAGAATTCCTCTTTTCGTTTTAACGACAGCAACTCTGACGTTATTATCATCACCAGATCTCACTTCAATGACGACTCCTAAAAGCCATTGCGTTGACGCTATATGTTCATCACTAACGAGAACAATGTCACCCACCTTCAAATTTGACTGTACTGATTTCCATTTCGTGCGTTGTTGTAGATTGTGTAGGTACTCAACAGAGAATCGCTTCCATAGACATTGAATTATGTGAGTGCACCTTTGCCATCGAGACATATGACTAATCTTTATGTTTTCTAATTCTGGTTCAGGAATCGCAGTTATTGGACCGCCAATAATAAAATGAGCGGGTGTCAGTGGTTCAGGATCAGTTGGGATGTTGAAAAGGGGAGACAATGGCCTCGAATTAAGTATTCCTTCTATTTGAATTATGATAGTATTTAATTCCTCCTGATAGAAGATTGTTTGTCCAGTGACCTTTTTTAAATGAGTTTTAAGAGATTTTATTGAGCTTTCCCAAGTCCACCGAAATTCGGAGAATGTGGAGGGATAAATTTCCAAGATATTGCTTTATTAAGACAATATTTATTAATTTTCTCAAAATTAGTTTGCATTGTAAAAAGTTGGAAGAGTTTTTTCAATTGATTGTTAGCACCGACAAAATTTTTTGCGTTGTCAGACCATATAACGGAAGGTTTTCCTCTTCTGGATATAAAACGCTTTAAACATGCTAAAAAGGCTTCAGTTGTCTGGTCCGTAACCAATTCAACATGAACAGCCTTTGTTACAAAGCAAACAAAGAGACAGATATAAACCTTTTGGGGAGATGTATTGCGCTGATATTTACCTTTCATCATAAATGGACCGCAAAAATCGATACCTGTCACGGAAAAAGGTCTGGCCGGAGTGACCCTCTCCTTGGGGAGGTCACCCATTATTTGGGTTAACGGAACTGGTCTTGATTTGAAACACACAAGGCAATGGCGTATGATTCCTTTAGCCAGCCGTCTTGCTTGGATCGGCCAAAAGGTTTGTCTTACAATAGAAATCAGGAGTTGAGCCCCAGAATGACAATTTTTTATGTGTTCCTGATAGAAAATTAATTTTGTTACAAAGTGATCATATGGTAATAATATTTGATGCTTAGCATCATAATCTAAATTGGAATTTTTTAGCCTGCACCTACACGGATGACTTCGTTCTGATCTAAAAACGGATTCAAATTTTTTATTTTGCTGCTATTGGGCAGTTCCTTTTTGTTAAGAAGGCATTTGAGATCAGATGCGAACCCTGACCTTTGAATAAACTTTACTATTGAGATTAATGCTAAATTTAATTCTTCTGTTGAAAGAAATCCCTTGCTTAGATCTTGAGGTTTCTTACAATTGTGGATAAACCTAAGACATAAAGCTGTGATACGTTTTAATTTATCAAATGAACTATAATTAGTCATCAAACTGAAATGTTCTACTGCACATGAGAGATTTGTATGCGTAGTTTCCCTTAATTCAGGTATCTCCAGATCATCACACATGGTTTGATCAACCCAACCATAGTTGATGATTTTATTTATTTAACCCACCATAGTTGATGATTTAATAAATCGTGCGGCATGACTCCTCGTGAAATTAAATCAGCAGGATTTTCTTGACTGGGAATGTGTAGCCACTTGAAATTCTGGGTGTTCTCTTGTATCTCATTAGCCCGGTTTGCTACAAATGTTTTTAGTTTAAAGGGTTGGATTTCTATCCAAGCTAATGTAATTTTTGAATCACTCCATAGAATTACTTTATCAAATTTGATATCAAGGGAATCAATGACCTTGCTTATTGAATTGGAAAGCAAGAGCGCTGCGCATAGTTCCAATCGGGCTATTGAAATAGTTTTCAAAGGAGCGACCCTCGACTTGCTGCATAACAACGTCGATGACCATTGATTCTCTTGATTGATACTCCGTATATAGACGCATGCCCCATAGGCCTGAAGAGAGGCATCACAAAAACCGTGAAGTTCTATGGATTGTGCATGGTCTTGCATAATATGTCGTTCAAGACGGATGTTGTTAATTATAGGTAGATATTTTATGAATTCCAACCAATTGGATTTGTCTTGTGTCAGCAATTCTTCGTCCCATTTGATGTTGGATTTCCACAAGTTTTGCATTACTAATTTTGCGGTGACAATAACTGGAGATAGGAGTCCAAGAGGGTCATACAGTTTGGCTATGTTAGATAACACAGATCGTTTTGTAATAAGATTGTCTTGTTCAATTAATTTGAAATTAAATAAAAAATTGTCCCTCATAGGATCCCATAGTAAACCTAACGTTTTAATGGTTTCGTTTTGCCTTAAATTGTCATTTTTTATTATTTCGCGTTTCGAATGTGGAATTTGTTCAAGCAATTGTTTAAAATTTGAGCACCATTTGTGCAAAGTAAAACCACCATTTGACAGTAATAATATTAGTTGCTGTTGAATGTGTAATGCGTGATTTAAATCATCTGACCCTGTCAATAAATCGTCTACATAAAAATCACGTAAGGTAATTTCAGCTGCAAGAGGAAAGTTATGTGCCTCGTCAAGGGCTAGCTGTTTAAGAGTACGGGTCGCAAGATATGGAGCTGATGCGGTGCCATACGTAACTGTAGTCAACTCATAAGCCTTAATTAGCTGAGATTCGTTTGAGCGCCAAAGAATTCGTTGAAAATTGGTTTGTCTAGGATTTACTTGGACTTGCCGATACATTTTAGTGATATCGGTTGTGAAAACGTACTTGTATTTACGAAACCGTAAAATTATAGAAAATAAGTTGTCCTGGACGTTGGCTCCTACCATGATTACATCATTTAAAGATAAATTGGTATCCGATTTGGCCGAGGCGTCGAAGACCACCCTTAGTTTCGTTGTTGAGCTTGATGGTTTAATAACGGCATGATGAGGCATGTAATAATTGATATGGTTTTGATGGTCATTTGAATCGTCGATTAAACGCATGTGACCTTCATTTTCATATTCATTAATGAATTGAGTATATTGCTGTTTTAATTCACTATTGGATGCAAATCGTCTTTCTAATAAATGAAATCTCTTAATCGCTTGCGCCTTAGAATTTCCTAAATTGATCCAATTGTCTTTGAATGGTAAGTTGACTGAATAACGTCCATTGGCATTTCGCTTATGGGTGTCAAGAAAATAATTCTCACATTTTTCTTCATCCTTTGATAAAAATTGTTTTAATGGGTAGGATTCCATTTCCCAAAATCGTTCAAGACACTTATTCAAATTGTCCTCGCTTTCATTGGAACTTGAAAGTGTGACAAAATTATACGTTGATTCAAAGTATTCTCCCATCTATAATATGACCAAACTTCGTGTTCTGGAAATATGGTAATCCCTCTTTGATTTTGAATGGACCACCCTTTAAAACCTTGAAAAATGGGTCGGTGCCCAACAATAGATCAATTGAATCAGACATATTGAAATTAGGGTCTGCTAATGTTAGATTATGAGGAATGTTCCATTTAGATATATTAATATCACTATATGGGTGACTACTTGTAATTTGGGGAACAACAACAAAATCCAAAATTTCTTGGAAGTCATCAAGCCTCGATTTGATTGTGGCCTTTAACCTTGATGTACTAATCGTGTGACTATTGTTTAAGCTGGTCACTGTAGTATTTGTATATTGTAGTGGAATTTTTAATCTTCTCGCAAGATCAGATGTCATATGATTGGAAGTGCTACATGAATCCATCAAAGCTCGACAACTGTGATAGCAACCCTTGTTATCAGATATTGAAACAATAGCTGTAC
>CAVNZG010001761.1:0-41508 GCA_963693315.1 Diogma glabrata
GTATATAAGGTTTTAATACTGTTTCCAATACTTCTGCATACCAACTTCCGGTTTGTCACTTCCGGTTAAAAAGTTTTTTTTTCAGGTGTTTATCCCTATTGTAGCCTACAATTACCAATCGATTTTCATGAAACGTTGCGAAAAGCTTTTAAATAACATGAGAAAGATTTTATCAGCTTTTGGAGCACATTGGATAAAGGGTTGGGGGGTCCACCATACAACAGGTGGTTTTTTCCACAAAGTTTTTATGTTTGTTGGGAGCATAAAACATTCATTCGTGAATGAATTTTGATGACACTTTGGAAAAAGATGCAAACATGTATGACAAAGAACTGATTAGTTTTTGAGCGATAGTGAACAAAGTGGTGGGGGGTCCCTGGAGCACCTGTTTTTTTGAAAGCTCTATAACTTCTGTACCCGATATGCGAATTGGATGAAACTTGGTACATGAGTATGTAGTACGGTTTACAATAGTTCTGAATCCCAACTTCCGGTTTTTCACTTCCGGTAAAAAAAATTTTTTTGTACTTTTTTGAAGTTTTTTCAGTGTCTTTATGCACACTACAGCCTACAATAATGAAGTGATTATAATGAAACTTATGGAATAGGGTTTCAATTAGTGTGAAAAGATAATTATCATGTTTTGGGACACATTGATCAAAGTGGTGGGGGGTCTACCATACAAATGCTGACTTTTCACACTTTGTTTTTTAAGTTTGTTGGGAGCATACAGACTTCATTCATTATTCAATTTTAATGACACTTTGGAAAAAGATGGAAACTTAAGTAACAAAGAACTGATTAGTTTTTGGATAATATTGGAATAAGTGGTGGGGGTCCTCCCGAACACCTGTTTAATGTGTCACACTTTTTTCAATGTTTGTTGGGAGCACACAGCATTCGTCCGTGAACGAATTTTGATGACACTTTGGAAAAAGATGCAAACATGTATGGCAAAGAACTGATTAGTTTTTGAGCGATAGTGAACAAAGTGGTGGGGGGTCCCTGGAGCACCTGTTTTTTTGAAAGCTCTATAACTTCTGTACGTGATAAGCGAATTGGATGAAACTTGGTACATGAGTATGTAGTACGGTTTAAAATAGTTCTGCATCCCAACTTCCGGTTTTTCACTTCCGGTAAAAAAAATTTTTTTGTACTTTTTTGAAGTTTTTTCAGTGTCTTTATGCACACTACAGCCTACAATAATGAAGTGATTATAATGAAACTTATGGAATAGGGTTTCAATTAGTGTGAAAAGATAATTATCATGTTTTGGGACACATTGATCAAAGTGGTGGGGGGTCTACCATACAAATGCTGACTTTTCACACTTTGTTTTTTAAGTTTGTTGGGAGCATACAGACTTCATTCATTATTCAATTTTAATGAAACTTTGGAAAAAGATGGAAACTTAAGTAACAAAAAACTGATTAGTTTTTGGATAATATTGGAATAAGTGGTGGTGGTCCTCCCGAACACCTGTTTAATGTGTCACACTTTTTTCAATGTTTGTTGGGAGCACACAGCATTCGTCCGTGAACGAATTTTGATGACACTTTGGAAAAAGATGCAAACATGTATGGCAAAAAACTGATTAGTTTTTGAGCGATAGTGAACAAAGTGGTGGGGGGTCCCTGGAGCACCTGTTTTTTTGAAAGCTCTATAACTTCTGTACGTGATAAGCGAATTGGATGAAACTTGGTACATGAGTATGTAGTACGGTTTAAAATAGTTCTGAATCCCAACTTCCGGTTTTTCACTTCCGGTAAAAAAAATTTTTTTGTACTTTTTTGAAGTTTTTTCAGTGTCTTTATGCACACTACAGCCTACAATAATGAAGTGATTATAATGAAACTTATGAAATAGGGTTTCAATTAGTGTGAAAAGATAATTATCATGTTTTGGGACACATTGATCAAAGTGGTGGGGGGTCTACCATACAAATGCTGACTTTTCACACTTTGTTTTTTAAGTTTGTTGGGAGCATACAGACTTCATTCATTATTCAATTTTAATGACACTTTGGAAAAAGATGGAAACTTAAGTAACAAAGAACTGATTAGTTTTTGGATAATATTGGAATAAGTGGTGGGGGTCCTCCCGAACACCTGTTTAATGTGTCACACTTTTTTCAATGTTTGTTGGGAGCACACAGCATTCGTCCGTGAACGAATTTTGATGACACTTTGGAAAAAGATGCAAACATGTATGGCAAAGAACTGATTAGTTTTTGAGCGATAGTGAACAAAGTGGTGGGGGGTCCCTGGAGCACCTGTTTTTTTGAAAGCTCTATAACTTCTGTACGTGATAAGCGAATTGGATGAAACTTGGTACATGAGTATGTAGTACGGTTTACAATAGTTCTGAATCCCAACTTCCGGTTTTTCACTTCCGGTAAAAAAATTTTTTTTTTACTTTTTTGAAGATTTTTCAGTGTCTTTATGCACACTACAGCCTACAATAATGAAGTGATTATGATGAAACTTATGGAATAGGGTTCCAATAAGTGTGAAAAGATAATTATCATGTTTTGGGACACATTGATCAAAGTGGTGGGGGGTCTACCATACAAATGCTGACTTTTCACACTTTGTTTTTTAAGTTTGTTGGGAGCATACAGACTTCATTCATTATTCAATTTTAATGAAACTTTGGAAAAAGATGGAAACTTAAGTAACAAAGAACTGATTAGCTTTTGGATAATATTGGAATAAGTGGTGGGGGTCCTCCCGAACACCTGTTTAATGTGTCACACTTTTTTCAATGTTTGTTGGGAGCACACAGCATTCGTCCGTGAACGAATTTTGATGACACTTTGGAAAAAGATGCAAACATGTATGGCAAAGAACTGATTAGTTTTTGAGCGATAGTGAACAAAGTGGTGGGGGGTCCCTGGAGCACCTGTTTTTTTGAAAGCTCTATAACTTCTGTACGTGATAAGCGAATTGGATGAAACTTGGTACATGAGTATGTAGTACGGTTTAAAATAGTTCTGCATCCCAACTTCCGGTTTTTCACTTCCGGTAAAAAAAATTTTTTTGTACTTTTTTGAAGTTTTTTCAGTGTCTTTATGCACACTACAGCCTACAATAATGAAGTGATTATAATGAAACTTATGGAATAGGGTTTCAATTAGTGTGAAAAGATAATTATCATGTTTTGGGACACATTGATCAAAGTGGTGGGGGGTCTACCATACAAATGCTGACTTTTCACACTTTGTTTTTTAAGTTTGTTGGGAGCATACAGACTTCATTCATTATTCAATTTTAATGAAACTTTGAAAAAAAATGGAAACTTAAGTAACAAAAAACTGATTAGTTTTTGGATAATATTGGAACAAGTGGTGGTGTCCTCCCGAACACCTGTTTAATGTGTCACACTTTTTTCAATGTTTGTTGGGAGCACACAGCATTCGTCCGTGAACGAATTTTGATGACACTTTGGAAAAAGATGCAAACATGTATGGCAAAAAACTGATTAGTTTTTGAGCGATAGTGAACAAAGTGGTGGGGGGTCCCTGGAGCACCTGTTTTTTTTAAAGCTCTATAACTTCTGTACGTGATAAGCGAATTGGATGAAACTTGGTACATGAGTATGTAGTACGGTTTAAAATAGTTCTGCATCCCAACTTCCGGTTTTTCACTTCCGGTAAAAAAAATTTTTTGTACTTTTTTGAAGTTTTTTCAGTGTCTTTATGAACACTACAGCCTACAATAATGAAGTGATTATAATGAAACTTATGGAATAGGGTTTCAATTAGTGTGAAAAGATAATTATCATGTTTTGGGACACATTGATCAAAGTGGTGGGGGGTCTACCATACAAATGCTGACTTTTCACACTTTGTTTTTTAAGTTTGTTGGGAGCATACAGACTTCGTTCATTAATTTATTTTAATGACACTTTGGAAAATGATGGAGACTTAAGTAACAAAGAACTGATTAGTTTTTGGATAATATTGGAATAAGTGGTGGGGGTCCTCCCGAACACCTGTTTAATGTGTCTCACTTTTTTCAATGTTTGTTGGGAGCACACAGCATTCGTTCGTGAACGAATTTTGATGACACTTTGGAAAAAGATGCAAACATGTATGACAAAGAACTGATTAGTTTTTGAGCGATAGTGAACAAAGTGGTGGGGGGTCCCTGGAGCACCTGTTTTTTTGAAAGCTCTATAACTTCTGTACGTGATAAGCGAATTGGATGAAACTTGGTACATGAGTATGTAGTACGGTTTACAATAGTTCTGAATCCCAACTTCCGGTTTTTCACTTCCGGTAAAAAAATTTTTTTTTTACTTTTTTGAAGTTTTTTCAGTGTCTTTATGCACACTACAGCCTACAATAATGAAGTGATTATGATGAAACTTATGGAATAGGGTTCCAATAAGTGTGAAAAGATAATTATCATGTTTTGGGACACATTGATCAAAGTGGTGGGGGGTCTACCATACAAATGCTGACTTTTCACACTTTGTTTTTTAAGTTTGTTGGGAGCATACAGACTTCGTTCATTAATTTATTTTAATGACACTTTGGAAAAAGATGGAAACTTAAGTAACAAAGAACTGATTAGCTTTTGGATAATATTGGAATAAGTGGTGGGGGTCCTCCCGAACACCTGTTTAATGTGTCTCATTTTTTTCAATGTTTGTTGGGAGCACACAGCATTCGTTCGTGAACGAATTTTGATGACACTTTGGAAAAAGATGCAAACATGTATGGCAAAGAACTGATTAGTTTTTGAGCGATAGTGAACAAAGTGGTGGGGGGTCCCTGGAGCACCTGTTTTTTTGAAAGCTCTATAGCTTCTGTACGTGATAAGCGAATTGGATGAAACTTGGTACATGAGTATGTAGTACGGTTTAAAATAGTTCTGCTAACCAACTTCCGGTTTTTTACTTCCGGTAAAAAAAATTTTTTTGTACTTTTTTAAAGTTTTGTCAGTGTCTTTATGCACACTACAGCCTACAATAACGAAGTGATTATGATGAAACTTATGGAATAGGGTTCCAATTAGTGTTTGTTGGAAGCATACAACATTCGTTCGTTAAGTAATTTTGATTACACTTTGCAAAAAGATGCAAATATGTATGGCAAGGAACTGATTAGATTTTTTAGTGATAGTGAACAAAGTGGTAGGGGGTCCTCCAAGCACCTGTTATTTTGGAAGCTCAATAGCTTCTGTACCTGATAATCGAGTTGGATGAAATTTGGTACATACACATTTAGTACGGTTTACAACAGTTCTGCATCCTAACTTCCGCTTTGTCACTTCTGATAAAATTTTTTTTACTTTTTCTCGCACAACAGAATTTATGTTTGTTGGGATACTACTGCCTGCTTTAATATTTTTATTATTAGAACTACGAAGTCCATAATATTGGTTAGCTTTTAATTAAAGTATTTTATGGATATTAGCTCATTATATATCCAGAACACTATGTTTCCAGAGCTGTGGTGAAGTCAGCCTATGCATCAGCGTCGCAATATTTTTTTATGATTTTGAACACAAATTTTGAAAATTAAATCTTTTTTCATTGTTTATAAAAGCGCTTATTGAAAATTTTATAACTTTGAATTTACTATAGGAAAGCTGGATTAGAAAAATTGATAGTAGCTAGCTTGACACTAAATGCTGGTTTGCAATTTCTTTTCTTTTTCTATTATTTTTATTACCACGTTTTTCTTTAGAAACTTATTAGATTTGGTGGTGCGTTGGATAGTGTTAAATTTTTCTTCTGTTTGCACTAGGAAGTATTAGGAATTACAATTTTTTTTGTCACAAACTAGTATTTGTTGACATTTTCCTAGGTTAAAATTTTTTTTTTTTTTTAATAAAATGTGTTGTGTAATAGGGTTTAGAATATGTGTCACAACAACACATAAATACCTTTTAAGACCTAGGTCTAGACCTGGGTCCCACAACAACTGGCGTTCTGAGGTGTAGATTAACGCTTTTTTTACATCTGTGGGTTGAAGCCACCTGAGACTAAGTGTTCCGGCAAACTATTCCATTTGTACGCAGTTCGGACAAAGAAGTCTCTCTGCGATCTGCCAGTATGACAGCGCGGGATCTTTACCGTTTCACTGGTTGCGGCAGCCGATTGCCGAGTGGAACGGGGGTAAGAATAAGTTTGAGGCATGATGCCGCTGATTTCATCTGAGCACTGCTGATGACGATATTTGTAAAAAACAACGAGGTCAGCAACAGTGCGACGATGTTGTAGGGAATCAAGTTTTGATGTCAAAGTTCGATCACCTACAATTCGTATAGCTCGCTTTTGAACAGAGTCCAAGAGGGCCAAGATGGAAACAGAGGCAGCACCTCAAACTTGACAGCAGTACTCCATAGAGGGACGAATATAGGACTTATAAACATGGAGCAATTGGTATGGAGTGAAAAATTTTTTGCATCTATTTAGGAGGCCGAGTTTTTTAGACGCGCTTTTTGCCATCGCCATTACATGATCGTTCCAGAGTAGGTCATTTGAAACTGTGACACCCAATAAACGAATGTTTTTACATTCACCTATTGGTTCATCACACATACTAAATAAAATATCTTTGGGGAACTCGGTCTTTAATCTGGAAACAATCAACAGCTGTGTTTTGGTGGAGTTGAAATTGACAAGGTTTTGGTCACCCCAGTCGGCGACTTTATTCAGGTCTTTGTTCACGTTTATGGCAGCGTCTCTCCGGGCAGGATTAATTCGTTCGTGCATTTTACCTTTTGAAGGAAGGGGCTCGAACGACTTGTGCAGAGTACTATCGTCTGCAAAACTATTTATTGGGTTGCTGGTGATTTTCAACAATTCGTTGATATAAATCAAAAATAGGGTTGGGGACAATACTGAGCCTTGGGGTACACCAGCGTTAATTAGTTTAGACTCAGAAGAATATCCGTCTAAGGTTACCGAAATGTATCGGTCGGATAGAAAATTTTGAATCAGCTTCACAACATTGGGATGAAAACCATACGCAACGAGCTTGTTGATTAAGTTGGCATGCCAGACTCGATCGAATGCCTTGGAGATGTCTAAAGCGATAACGTATGTTTCACCACCTTTATCAAGTATGCTGTTCCAACAATGCGCTACATAGTTTAATAGATCGGTAGTTGATCTTTTGTTTCGAAGACCGTATTGGCTGTCGGATATTAAATGATTTTCTTCCAGAAATTTTGAAATATGTGTATTAATATAATGCTCATAGACTTTGGATAGGACCTATAGTAAAGCTATTGGCCTATAATTTGAGATATCGGATTTTGGTCCCTTTTTGGGGACGGGCTGGACATTTGCCAACTTCCAGCACGAGGGAAATATACCAGATTTGTAGGATTGGTAGAATATTTTAGTTAAAGTTGGTGCAAGTTCTTTGGAAAAGGTTTTTAAAATAATGGGTGGAATATTGTCCATTCCTGATGCTTTGTTGATGTTTAACCCCTTTAAAAGTTTAGCGACTATTTTGGGTTTGAAGTGAAGTTCATTCATATTAACTCCTGAAGACTGGATTTGGGGTATTTCTTTAGGAGTTTCCAAAACAGTGGGTGTAAAATCGTTGCGCCGGTAAAATCGTTGAAATGCAAGAGTCACTCATCTCTGCATTACGTTCGGATACACTTCATAAATCATTAATCCTGCAGTCAATGCAAACGCGTGCTTTACATTATCGGGGTCGGTTCACCGAAAAAAACACGTTGGTAGAATCAACTACAAAGCTTGTTTGATTTTGCGTCTAATACGAACGTAATTATTTTAACCAATGTAGCATTGTCAATTTATTTTTAAAAACGTAACAATTATCATTATTTAAATCAACCACGGCGTGATCAATTTTTCTTGTTCATATTTTTCAGTTCAGTTTGTTCATGTTTTTGTTTGAAAATTATTGTGTTTGTTAAAATAAAAAACTAAGAGAAAAGAAACTAATAAACAAAAGAATAGAAAAATAAAAAGTTTTTATATATTTTAACATGGCTGGTTTTATTTAACATTTTACTTTAGGAAATAATTTAGATGTGTTTAATTGATTTAAATAATTATTATATTTTTTGCATATAAAATTATGTGCGAAAGAAATTTTTCAGTTAATGTTATAACAAAAATATCGTTAGTGAAACAGGCCCTTTCTATAATTAATTTTGGTGATTTAAAAAAATTATTATATTTTTTTAATATTTTTTATTTGTCTTGTTTCATGTCCATTTATCGATATTTTAATTTAAATTTTCATAATAATGAGAAACTTATGGAAAATTAGTATAATTTTCTTCACATAATTCAAATATTTAAATTTTTTGATTTCTGAATTTTGGTCTTTTAAATCGTATCATTAAAAAAATGGCGAAAAAATGGACGCATCCTTTACAAACAAAATCACACTCATACATTTCCTATTTAGAACGTAAATATACGAAAGCTAGCTTTATGCATAAAAATGTTTGTCGGGATTGATGCGAAATACATACTTCTAATATAAAAAATGTCAAATATTATATGTACGAAAAAAAAACTAACCCATACAAACATCGATAGCAGCAAAAACAAAACAAAGATGTACCAAACCAAAAGATTTAATACGGCGTATTGCATGATTCTATCACAAACGTATTCAATATCACTATTTTTAGTCTAATTTTTAATTTACCACGTTTGTAGTCAATTGAAAATTAAATCATAATTGACTCAACTACAAACATGGTTAAATCAAATATGTTTGTGATACTTATAAAAAAATATATCAGCAACGGTTAAATTGTTAATTTAAATACGGAGCGTTGGTTAATACAATCACTAACGTATTTAGTTCCCCAATTTTCACTTAATTTTCGATTAACAATGCAACATGTTTGAATCAAGCAAGATTTTTTCTTTCGGTGTTGAATCGAATTGCGGTCTCTCCTGCGGTGGCAGATGAATATCCGGCTGTTTCTTTACTATGCGATAAATTAATAGCCACTCTAAATGAAGCTAATATTGACGATGGAAATTTGGACAAGTCCATCCATGATTTAGAGGAAATCGATAACACTTCAGCGAAGAACATAATAGGAAATACGATGCACCTTCAAGAACAAAATATGTCTGATAACGAAGGGAAATCTGTTGCTAGTGCTCCAGAAAGTGTTCTTTCCAAACAACCACTTCCTCAAAGTTCGAATTCCTCAGACAAATTTCCAAGTAGCTCTATAGCATCTAGTTTGACTACCTCTAATCTTCCTGCTTCTAGTAACGTGAATCCATCCTCATTACTAGGAAATTTACCAACTGTAGTAACAAACATTCAGAATCCTATGACATCTCATATATCAAATGCCACCAAATCGGATCCACTTCAATTGGCCATCTCCGAATGTTGCCAACTTATCCAAAGTCCGGAAGTAAAGAAACAGACTCATTTTTCTGATCAATTAAATACCGTGCTTTCACGTCTCCTTTTAGTATCGACAAACCCAACATCAGCACCAAACATGGATGTTTCATCTAATGAAGTCTTAGCGGGTGAGATAAAGCCAGTAGCATCAAGTCCTCATCAACGTACTCCTGAACGCGACCTTAGAGTGAATCATGACACCCACCTTCAAGGTGGCTTTCACAAATCATTTCCTCCAATTCATAAATGGAATTTATTCTTTGATGGGTCAAGGGAAGGACTCAACATTGAGCGATTCTTGTATCGAGTCGAAACTAATGCCTCGTCATACAATGTTCCGTTGTATGTTTTGATGAATGATATCCAATACCTACTGAAAGGTAAAGCGTTAAATTGGTTTTGGTCATATAAAGAAACCAACCGTCCAACGTCTTGGATGGAGCTCCGTAATGCATTAAAAAGACAATTCAAGGATGAAAGAAATGACTTTGATGTTCGCCAAACCCTAGGGGGAAGAAAACAAAAACCGAATGAAACTTTCCAAGATTTTTACAGTGCGCTAGCAGAAATAACTCTTGCTTTGTCAGCACCTTTGAGTGATTTTGAGTTCATGCTTATTTTGCATGGCAACATGCGACCTGGACTAAAGGAAAAACTAGCAGGTAGAAGATTTCTTTCAACTGCAGCACTTTTTGATGAATGCGTTTTAATTGAAAATGCATGGCGGCAAATTAATTATGTTCCAGAACGAAATTCAAGTTTTTTGTACCCAACACGTTCGAATTCATCTGACTCTAACATTCATCCACGCCTAAATTTTCGATCCGTGAATGAAATGGATAATAACTCATCTTTCACACCATACCTGCATCAAAACACAACAAACATAGAAACCCAAACATCTCCAACCCAAAATGTTTCTGCTTTCACCACTAACTTTCCAAACCGTTTACCACCACCGTTGTCTGTTCCGAGACACTTGCTTGAAAAAGTTCGTTGTTGGAATTGTAGAACGTTAGGTCATTTCTTCTTTAACTGTCCTAAGGAACCTCAACATGTTTTCTGTCAAGGGTGTGGACAACCAGAATTGACTATAGAGTACTGCGCAAAATGCCAGGAAAACTTAAAGAGGGTGGTGACACCTGGGATACAACCCCCTCGATACCTTTTACATCCTCCCAGGACAGCTACAACGTCGGAAGAAGCAGCATCCAACACGGATCCCGACTTTCGTCAATTTACACAACAAACCCGCCGATAACTCTGTCCGATGCGTTGGTTCCAATTAAAAATATTGAATCCGCGGACGATAAAACTACTGCTAAACCGATTTCATCTCGTTTCTGCCAACGTAATTTTAAATATTTTCATATGAAGCGCAACATTCGTAAAACTGTGGCATCTACTTTCTTGACTGAAGAAGAATTAGATAGTCGTCCTTACGCCGATGTGCTTATAGCTGGTATCTCCTTAAGAGGTCTTTTGGATAGTGGGGCCAATATTTCTGTTCTCGGTGCTGGTTCGGAAAATTTTATCACAGATCCCCGTGTACGATTCTATAATCTTCCAACATATTTATCTACTGCGTCAGGAGAAAATCAAAGGATTATTGGTCACATTCGTGCAATGGTATCATTCTCTGGAAAACAACGAATGATGTGCATTTTTATCGCACCCGGCCTTAGACAACAGCTTTACTTAGGAATTGATTTTTGGAATCTTTTCGGTTTAAAGCCTAAGATGGTGGAAGATCTTAGCCTTCATATTCGTTTATCAGAGCCGCTCCTTAATAAGCACATACTTTCTGCAGAAAATTTAACCAAACTCCAAAACGTAATGGAGTCATTTCCATCATTTACCGAACAGGGACTTGGAAGAACACATCTCATCGCTCACTCAATTGACGTAGGACAAACTAAACCAATAAAGCAACGTTTTTACCCCGTCTCTCCAGCTGTTGAGAAAGAGCTATACACAGAAATCGACAGAATGTTATCTCTCGGAGTAATCGAAGAGAGCAATAGCTCCTGGAACAGCCCGGTCACAATAGTTCGAAAATCGAATGGCAAAAAACGATTTTGTCTTGACGCTAGACGACTTACCGATGTGACAGTTAAGGACGCTTATGGACTACCGATTATCGATGGATTACTTAGTAGACTTAATGACACACATTTTATTAGTGCTATTGATTTGAAAGACGCCTTTTGGCAAATTCCTTTAGAGTATTCATCACGTGACAAAACCGCTTTTACCGTACCCCGCCGTCCATTATATCAATTTACGGTCATGCCGTTCGGTTTATGCAACGCCCCACAGACTATGAGCAAGCTTATGGATAAAGTTATCCCTCACCAACTACATAATAGGGTATTTGTGTACCTAGATGATTTGCTTGTTATCTCTGCTACGTTTGATGAACACTTGCTGCTTCTCGCGGAAGTTTCCAATAGATTGAAGCATGCTAACCTGACGATCAATCTAGAGAAAAGCAAATTTTGTCTAACGTACACACGGTACTTAGGATTTGTAGTAGGTGGAGGTCGCTTACAGGTAGATAAAGACAAGGTAGCAGCTCTTACAAACTTTCCAGAACCTAAAACTGCGCGTCATGTCCGTAGATTTCTTGGAATGTCAGGTTGGTATTCGCGGTTTATACCCAATTATTCCACACTAGCAACACCATTGACAGATCTGTTGGGAAAGCCAAAATTTCACTGGACGGCTGAATCTCAGAAAGCCTTCCAAGACATAAAGGAAAAACTGACTTCTGCGCCGGTACTAGTGGTGCACTGACTTCAAACAAACATTTTATATACAATGCGATGCATCAAAGAGTGGAGTTGGAAGTGTGTTATTCCAAAAGGATGAAGACGGTTTTGATAGACCTATTCCTACTTCTCAAAAAAACTCAATCGATCTCAAAGAAACTACTCGGTCACTGAACTTGAATGCTATGCGGTGGTTTTAAGCGTTAAAAAATTTCGTCCTTATATTGAGGGGTACAAATTCGTAATAATTACAGATCATGCGAGCTTACAGTGGTTTATGAAGCAAACTGGATTGGCTGACCGCTTAGCTCGTTGGAGCTTAAAACTACAGCGTTTTAGTTTTGAAATTCGGTACCGTAAAGGAAAAGAAAATATAGTACCCGATGCTCTCTGTAAACGCTTTCTCCTTAAATGACGACGCATTTATGACGCCGGAATATTTGAAGTTAGTAGACAACGTCGAAAATTTGAAAAAGGAATCAAATCTTAAAGCGCATAATGGAAAAGTGTATATTAAAGCTCAGCACAATGGCATTGAATCGGATGCTTCTCACCGATTATACGTTCCTCAAAACCTTGTCCTAGATTTGCTTCATGCAAACCATGATTCGCCCACGTCTGCTCATTTGGGGGTAATGAAAACGTTCGAACGTTTAAGAAGACTGTATTACTGGCCGAAAATGTTTCAAACTATCAAAGATTATGTTAAAGGATGTAGCAAATGCAAAACATCCAAGGCTCCTAACTTCTCTACCCGTCCTCCAATGGGGAGTTTCCACGCTCCATCGGTTCCATGGCAACGAATATACATAGATTTTTTGGGACCTTATCCCCGTTCTCGGTCTGGGTTCACATATATAATGGTTGTCGTAGACAGTCTTACGAAATTTATAATACTCGAACCTCTAAGATCTGCAACTTCCGAAAACGCTATCAACGTTCTTCGAAAAAGAATATTCAATGTATTTGGAGTACCAGAAACAATAGTTAGTGACAACGGAAAACAATTTGTTTCTTCAACATTTGAATCATACTTGTCTAAGCTTAAAATCGAACACATTTTTACTGCAAAATACAGCCCGCAAGCTAACGCTTCAGAGCGGTCGAACCGCACTGTTTTAGCAGCTATTAGATCTTACCTAGACTTGGATCACAGTAACTGGGATTTAAATCTAGACGAAATTGGTTGTGCGATTCGCTCTGCTTCTCATGGCGCTATTGGTCGTAGTCCGTACCAAGCCTTATTTGGTCGGAACATGATATGTCACGGGGAAACTTACAGTCTACTTCGTGAGCTCGATTGTTTAGAAGATTCCGACGTTCACGTTATTAATTTAGAATCAAATCTAGAAGTTATACGAGATGATATTCTAAGAAACCTCAGTGTGGCTTCCCGAAAACATGCTCATTCGTATAACCTGCGAAGTCGTAAGCGTGAGTTTACTGTGGGTCAACAAGTTCATGTTCGTAATTTTGTCCAAAGTGACGCTACAAAGCGTTTTTCAGCTAAACTCGCTCCAAAGTTCGTAAAAGCTTTCGTCAGCGAGAAAATAGGAAATGTGGCCATTAGATGCAAAAACGAAAAGGGAAATGATATGGGCATATACCATTTTAAAGATGTCTTATAATTTTTTTTCCATTGAAGCAGACGAAGAATTTAGCATTATCTCAACATCAGTACCACTAATAATAATATGTAATAAATAATATTTAGCTAAGCCCGGTTTGAGACTCCTCAGGGTCGTGTGGCAGCCCCACGACTGTAACCTGTAGGTTTACAAGCCCTAATAAAGAACCACAAAAAAAATAATTTTTGCTTTTAATTTTTAACTTCGAAGAAATTAAAAATGATAAAAATCAATCAAGTTTTGGAACTCACTACGGTCGGTTGACTAATAATTACATTAACGATATGTATGGATATACCGTGCAATAAATTATAATAATAAGTTTAAATAAAATGTTTAACTAAATTATACTTTAAAATAATTCTAAAGAATTATAGTAAGCCTAGTTTAATCAAGTGAACATAGTATTAATTAAATAAACAAAAAAAGCTTAACGGTGACTCAATATTATTGGTACATATTTAAAACGTACTTGAGCCAATTAACGGTTTCAAAATAGTGTAGTGAAAAGAGAAAATTCATAGTTCCTAAACAAATTACCTATTATTATCAACTAAAAATTATTAATTTGACAAAATTATTATTATCAATAAAAAAAAAACAAATTAAAAATGGAAAATTATGGAATGTTATATAAGAATTAAGGAATACAATAGCCAACAACGTCTATTACAACCTCAACAACCGTCAACATTAAACCCGAAAATTGTTAATTCAATATAAAAAAATAATATCTGTATTGTGTTCGTCCTCAAATTTAAACCGAAAAAAAAATATAATATCTGTGTTGTGTTCGTCCTCAAGTTAATAAAAAGGTTGTGGGTAAGTTTAAGTCTAAATATTGTATTATAAAATTTTGTTTTTCTATTGGAATTATATTTAATTAAATAACAAATGTTGTTTTCTCTTGTAATTATATTTTATATTGAGCTTATTGTAATGTAAGTATGCGCGGATAAACTCCCACTAGTAAGAGAGCTAGCGATTTGTTGGATGATGAAGAAACGTTGACAGAATTAAAGCTTCTTCCTATTTA
The DNA here is from genome assembly GCA_963693315.1 of Diogma glabrata. Classification (NCBI taxonomy): domain Eukaryota; kingdom Metazoa; phylum Arthropoda; class Insecta; order Diptera; family Cylindrotomidae; genus Diogma; species Diogma glabrata. The sequence continues at coordinate 14,815 of CAVNZG010001761.1, forward strand.
TTTATTTTTTGTTTTAAGCGGTATTATTAAAGCTCTGAATTATCGGTAAAGCCCACCCCAACATCACTGAAAGCTAGCGGGCAGATACCGCACCGATTGTTTATTCAGAGCCTGTGGCAATGGTCACAAGTCTTACAGTTAATTGATTACTACCAGCCCCAATAATGCCCTAAATTGACGTATAGAAATGAGGGTGTTGCAGACTGCAATCAAGTGCTTAAATTCACTATCGGATTTAATTTCGGAGGTGGTTGATATTTGGTGTTTGTCTTATAAAAGCAGAATAGTAATTAAATTCAATACCATAATCCATAGTTCCTCAAAAATTGTTGTGACACATATTGTAATCATGTATTACACAACACATTTTATTAATAAAAAGGTTGTAGTCTTCTTATCTTATACATTTAATCAGCTCCTTCAATGGATTGTTGAAATATGATATTCTAGTAAGTAATAAACAGATGATGCCGTTTCTCGTTTTACAATCATATTCCTTAAACCATTATCTTTACTCTTGTAATGTTAGAAGTAAGACATTCTTGAATTTAAACTGTAGTTATAAATGACTGAAATAACGAAATTGCAACAAGCGTAAGACTCCACTATTCATTCAGTATCTTAAGTATCTTATCTTTCATTTTATAATTCGGCTTTAGTGCTCGACATATGATGAGAAGAGCATCCACTACTTATACACATCCTTGTGACTATTTTGTATAGCATAGCATTTTGTTTTTTTTTTTTTGTTATTTAAAACTTGTGTGCGGTTATTTGAGCGGTTATTTAACTTAATATGTTCGGTTAAAAATCTTGATAAACCATGTGAGCTGTATAGACGATAGACTAATCACACCTGCACATCTTTCATTCGAGATAACACACTTGACCAGTTAAACTTTTAGTCACTCAGAAACTATATATTTCAGTTCAACATTTTTATATCTCGTCAAATTCTAAATAATTAATGATATATGAAGGATACAGGGGAAAAACAACGTAAGTCCACTTTTTTCGAAATCGAGTTAGTGCTGCTTTCTATTGAAGAAATACAAAAGCTTTCAGCTGGTATATTCAATTTTGATGAATATCAAACCCAGCTCATATAAATCAATTGAAAAGAATTCGCATACAGGGGAAAAACAACAATTTACAGGGGAAAAACAACTTAATCTACCATTTTTTACCAAATAACGTGAAACGATAATTTCACTAAAAACGCTTTTATGATTACTAGGAGGGCCCGGCGTGCTTCGCTACGCTTATAAATAAAGTTTTTGCGTAGACATTTTGTTGACGTAGAAGCAATGATTTCAAAAAGTGGTAATGAGAAATGCTAGCCTACAATTTTTAATTTTTCTTTTTAAATATATGAATGATAAATAATCAGAACTCAAGCTGATCAGTTCGGATATATGACAAATTAGCGATCAAATAAGTTTTCAAGTAAGCTTATTTGATCTCTAACTTATTTGATCGCTAATTTTTCATATATCCGAACTGATCAGCTAGAGTTCTGATTATTTATCATTCATATATTTAAAAAGAAAAATTAAAAATTATAGGCTAGCATTTCTCATTACCACTTTTTGAAATCATTGCTTCTACGTCAACAAAATGTCTACGCAAAAACTTTATTTATAAGCGTAGCGAAGCACGCCGGGCCCTCCTAGTTTCAATTATTCAGTTATTTTTCTTTTTACTTGCAAAAATATACTTAAGTCGGATGAAATTTGTGGCACCTATTCACAAAACATTGACACCAATACCAAAACTACGTGAAAAAGCCTCAAAAATTCAACCGCGCATAACTCCGATTCAGAGTACATAAAAAATAAAAGCAGAAACAACTTTTTTCCTTTCGTCAATACCAACAAAATATCAAAATTTCAGATTTTTTAAAAATCAAAAATTTAAAATCAACAAACAAATGTACGTTTTCAAAATAATAGCCCTCCTATAATAAAAAAACAAAGAAAAGTATTACGTCTATCGACCCCTAAATCAATTCATAAACTAAATTCTCTAAACTTCAAAGGAAATGTATAAACTAAGAGAAAATAAATATAAAAAAAGAAAAAAAAGTTTTAAGTTTTAAACCATTACCAAAACTACGTGAAAATGCCTCAAAAATTCAACCGCGCATAACGCCGATTGAGAGTACACAAAAAATAAAAGCAGAAACAACTTTTTTCCTTTCGTCAATACCAACAAAATATCAAAATTTCAGATTTTTTAAAAATCAAAAATTTAAAAATCAACAAAAAAATGTACGTTTTCAAAATAATAGCCCTCCTATAATAAGAAATCAAAAATATTACGCAAATATCTTTAATCAATAAACAAAATAATCGAAATAATATCGAAAACCGTCCTTGTTCAAAGACAAAAGACGACTGAAATGAAAGAAAATAAATTTTTAAGTTTCGTTTTTGTTGTTCGTTGTTCGTTATTCGATAGCTAATATATAAAAAAGAAAATATAAAAAAAGAAAATATAAAAAAATAAAATAAATTTTTAATTTCGTTTTTGCATGTATGTAAACTTATAATGCATATGTATAGAAAAAGTTTTCCGTATATAATAACTTTTTTATTTATGATCCGATTTGTTTGAATCCGGATCCGACTATAGGTTACACTAATATCAGTTAGCTGTGAAAATTTCAAATGAATCCATCTGCGAATAAAAAAGCCTAATGCTCCACAAAGTTTTAATCTAGCGTATTAATATATAGGATGAACCATGTCTATTCAATGTTTAATCCGAGTTCACAAATTTTATTTCATTTTAAAGACTTAAAACGCAAAAATGCAATTTTCTCGAAATTTGATTTTATGGACTTACGTTGTTTTTCACCTGTACCTTTCATATTTGTTCTTGACATCAGAAACACTTTTACAGTAACTAAAACATTGAACTCAATCACCGACAATCACTCAATCAACCATAAATTATATTTTAAAGTTTAGATGTTTCAAAAATTATTTAATTATTTATAATTATAATTATTTATCTTTTAATTATTACAAATTGTAATTTCGTACTATTGTGTTTGATGTGCTTAAGAAATATAAATTTTAAAGATAGTGTTACACACCGATACGATGCAGTCAGTAAAAAGTTAAAGTTCATAACTTTGATTATATAAAAAAGGTCAAAAACGATTACGAAAAAATTTCCGTTTCACAACTTCACAAATTCAATCAATATTAATTAGAATAATTACTTAAATAATTTTCCTATTATCATTTTTCAAACTTACCTAGAGCAAAACCAATAAAAGATTTCCATGTTCAATATCAAAACAACTTTTTATTAATTCAATGTTGATTGTCAGTTGATCAATTGAATTTTAATTTAATAAAAATATAATAAAAAAAACAATACATAATTTATGGGTTGTTAATGTTAAGCGTTAACAAGAAGTTAATTTTCTTGTGTGCTTTTTCGATTTCAGTCGAAAATTGTGCTCTTGAACACGAAAAAAATGATTCTTTTACCATGAGAAGTGTCAATTTAATTTAATCACTCTAAAGAAATTTTTAATTATAGTTACCGTTTTGTGTTTATTTGTTTAAATAATTTAAACCGACGTTTAAAATTTTTGATGGGACTACGAAGTACGTGTTAAAGTTTTATTTTTAGGTTAGTGTTATAATAAAGTTGATCCATTGTTCAATTAAATAGAACTAGAAGTACCAATAAAAAATGATGTTAAAAATTTTGAGTTTTCATCTTAACCATTTTCTTACAAGTACAAATATTTAATGCCTTAATTGAACATATATTTTATATGCATTGTTTCACTTAAACAAAAAAAATTGATTCGATTCACTTTAAAAAGTAACCATAAAGTTTTTTTGATTTTATAAAATGATTATCTTGTCCCTAAATGGTAAATTTGATTATTATTTTGTTTTTGTTCGTGTATTTAATAAAGACGTAATTTTCTTTGCCTTTTGAATTTGTATTGTATAATAGAATACATTTATACCCTGGCAAAAATTCTTGTAGGAAAATTATATAGGAACTTACATGATCATGATCATTTCTTGTAGAGAATTGGACAAGAAGTTTACAAGATCATACACGATCATACAAGATTCACATAGGATCTTTTAAAGTTCATGTAAGGATCTTTTATAGTTCATGTAAGATCCTAACAAAAATTCCTACAAGAATTGTTGCCAGGGTAGGAAGTTACATGCATTATCATGATCATTTCTTGTAGAGAATCGGGACAAGAAGTTTACAAGATCATACAAGATTCACATAAGATCTTTTAAAGTTCATGTAAGATCCTAACAAAAATTCCTACAAGAGTTTTTGCCAGGGTAAGCAATGAAATGCAAATAGTTGGTATATATATTTTGAAGAATAAATAGCACCATACGTGGTTAATATTGAAAATGCTAAATCTGTTTAGTACATTCAATACACAAGTAAAAAAGGCCATCACAACCTTCGAAATAAACAAAAAAAAGCTAAAGTGAAAGCTCCTTAAACTGCTGCAAATAATTCGATGAGGTTTTTGTGGAAACTCTATGTACGTTCAAAACATAGATGATTACTATAGTTATTAATATATTTATTATATTTATTTATATATGAATGATCAGACCCCGCTTACATAATAGAGAAAGATTTTTTCAGAAAAAATGGCAAAAATGTGATAATTGTGTTTTTCGGCTAACGGCTGTAAAGTTTAACTTTACTGCCGCTGGGGAGTAGCTAAAGTCTTACTTTTTAGCCGGCGGCTGCAAAAGTGACGTCATTTTTACTTTTTCTGCCAGCGGCTGTGAGTTTTCTGCATAGGATCTTGATGAAACTTTGGCAAATGATACAGGTTCACTTGAAAATAGAAGATCTGGATTCATTTTAAATTTGGACAAAATGGCGGGGGGGTCTCCCGAACACCTCTAAGTTTAAATCTTGAATAACTTCTGATCCCGAGCTATGATCTTATTGAAAATTAGTATATAAGGTTTTAATACTGTTTCCAATACTTCTGCATACCAACTTCCGGTTTGTCACTTCCGGTTAAAAAGTTTTTTTTTCAGGTGTTTATCCCTACTGTAGCCTACAATTACCAATCGATTTTCATGAAACGTTGCGAAAAGCTTTTAAATAACATGAGAAAGATTTTATCAGCTTTTGGAGCACATTGGATAAAGGGTTGGGGGGTCCACCATACAACAGGTGGTTTTTTCCACAAAGTTTTTATGTTTGTTGGGAGCATAAAACATTCATTCGTGAATGAATTTTGATGACACTTTGGAAAAAGATGCAAACATGTATGACAAAGAACTGATTAGTTTTTGAGCGATAGTGAACAAAGTGGTGGGGGGTCCCTGGAGCACCTGTTTTTTTGAAAGCTCTATAACTTCTGTACCCGATAAGCGAATTGGATGAAACTTGGTACATGAGTATTTAGTACGATTTAAAATAGTTCTGCATCCCAACTTCCGGTTTTTCACTTCCGGTAAAAAAAATTTTTTTGTACTTTTTTGAAGTTTTTTCAGTGTCTTTATGCACACTACAGCCTACAATAATGAAGTGATTATAATGAAACTTATAGAATAGGGTTTCAATTAGTGTGAAAAGATAATTATCATGTTTTGGGACACATTGATCAAAGTGGTGGGGGGTCTACCATACAAATGCTGACTTTTCACACTTTGTTTTTTAAGTTTGTTGGGAGCATACAGACTTCATTCATTATTCAATTTTAATGACACTTTGGAAAAAGATGGAAACTTAAGTAACAAAGAACTGATTAGTTTTTGGATAATATTGGAATAAGTGGTGGGGGTCCTCCCGAACACCTGTTTAATGTGTCACACTTTTTTCAATGTTTGTTGGGAGCACACAGCATTCGTCCGTGAACGAATTTTGATGACACTTTGGAAAAAGATGCAAACATGTATGGCAAAGAACTGATTAGTTTTTGAGCGATAGTGAACAAAGTGGTGGGGGGTCCCTGGAGCACCTGTTTTTTTGAAAGCTCTATAACTTCTGTACGTGATAAGCGAATTGGATGATACTTGGTACTTGAGCATTTAGTACGGTTTAAAATAGTTCTGCATCCCAACTTCCGGTTTTTCACTTCCGGTAAAAAAAATTTTTTTGTACTTTTTTGAAGTTTTTTCAGTGTCTTTATGCACACTACAGCCTACAATAATGAAGTGATTATAATGAAACTTATGGAATAGGGTTTCAATTAGTGTGAAAAGATAATTATCATGTTTTGGGACACATTGATCAAAGTGGTGGGGGGTCTACCATACAAATGCTGACTTTTCACACTTTGTTTTTTAAGTTTGTTGGGAGCATACAGACTTCATTCATTATTCAATTTTAATGACACTTTGGAAAAAGATGGAAACTTAAGTAACAAAGAACTGATTAGTTTTTGGATAATATTGGAATAAGTGGTGGGGGTCCTCCCGAACACCTGTTTAATGTGTCACACTTTTTTCAATGTTTGTTGGGAGCACACAGCATTCGTCCGTGAACGAATTTTGATGACACTTTGGAAAAAGATGCAAACATGTATGGCAAAGAACTGATTAGTTTTTGAGCGATAGTGAACAAAGTGGTGGGGGGTCCCTGGAGCACCTGTTTTTTTGAAAGCTCTATAACTTCTGTACGTGATAAGCGAATTGGATGATACTTGGTACTTGAGCATTTAATACGGTTTAAAATAGTTCTGCATCCCAACTTCCGGTTTTTCACTTCCGGTAAAAAAAATTTTTTTGTACTTTTTTGAAGTTTTTTCAGTGTCTTTATGCACACTACAGCCTACAATAATGAAGTGATTATAATGAAACTTATAGAATAGGGTTTCAATTAGTGTGAAAAGATAATTATCATGTTTTGGGACACATTGATCAAAGTGGTGGGGGGTCTACCATACAAATGCTGACTTTTCACACTTTGTTTTTTAAGTTTGTTGGGAGCATACAGACTTCATTCATTATTCAATTTTAATGACACTTTGGAAAAAGATGGAAACTTAAGTAACAAAGAACTGATTAGTTTTTGGATAATATTGGAATAAGTGGTGGGGGTCCTCCCGAACACCTGTTTAATGTGTCACACTTTTTTCAATGTTTGTTGGGAGCACACAGCATTCGTCCGTGAACGAATTTTGATGACACTTTGGAAAAAGATGCAAACATGTATGGCAAAGAACTGATTAGTTTTTGAGCGATAGTGAACAAAGTGGTGGGGGGTCCCTGGAGCACCTGTTTTTTTGAAAGCTCTATAACTTCTGTACGTGATAAGCGAATTGGATGAAACTTGGTATATGAGTATGTAGTACGGTTTACAATAGTTCTGCATCCCAACTTCCGGTTTTTCACTTCCGGTAAAAAAATTTTTTTTTTACTTTTTTGAAGTTTTTTCAGTGTCTTTATGCACACTACAGCCTACAATAATGAAGTGATTATGATGAAACTTATAGAATAGGGTTTCAATTAGTGTGAAAAGATAATTATCATGTTTTGGGACACATTGATCAAAGTGGTGGGGGGTCTACCATACAAATGCTGACTTTTCACACTTTGTTTTTTAAGTTTGTTGGGAGCATACAGACTTCGTTCATTAATTTATTTTAATGACACTTTGGAAAAAGATGGAAACTTAAGTAACAAAGAACTGATTAGTTTTTGGATAATATTGGAATAAGTGGTGGGGGTCCCCCCGAACACCTGTTTAATGTGTCACACTTTTTTCAATGTTTGTTGGGAGCACACAGCATTCGTTCGTGAACGAATTTTGATGACACTTTGGAAAAAGATGCAAACATGTATGGCAAAGAACTGATTAGTTTTTGAGCGATAGTGAACAAAGTGGTGGGGGGTCCCTGGAGCACCTGTTTTTTTGAAAGCTCTATAACTTTGTACCTGATAAGCGAATTGGATGAAACTTGGTACATGAGTATGTAGTACGGTTTAAATAGTTCTGCATCCCAACTTCCGGTTTTTTACTTCCGGTAAAAAAAAATTTTTTGTACTTTTTTAAAGTTTTGTCAGTGTCTTTTTGCACACTACAGCCTACAATAACGAAGTGATTATGATGAAACTTATGGAATAGGGTTCCAATTAGTGTTTGTTGGAAGCATACAACATTCGTTCGTTAAGTAATTTTGATTACACTTTGCAAAAAGATGCAAATATGTATGGCAAGGAACTGATTAGTTTTTTTAGTGATAGTGAACAAAGTGGTAGGGGGTCCTCCAAGAACCTGTTATTTTGGAAGCTCAATAGCTTCTGTACCTGATAATCGAGTTGGATGAAATTTGGAACATACACATTTAGTACGGTTTACAACAGTTCTGCATCCTAACTTCCGCTTTGTCACTTCTGATAAAATTTTTTTTACTTTTTCTCGTACAACAGAATTTATGTTTGTTGGGATACTGCTGCCTGCTTTAATATTTTTATTATTAGAACTACGAAGTCCATAATATTGGTTAGCTTTTAATTAAAGTATTTTATGGATATTAGCTCATTATATATCCAGAACACTATGTTTCCAGAGCTGTGGTGAAGTCAGCCTATGCATCAGCGTCGCAATATTTTTTTTTCCAAGTTATTTGTTTCACAATTCAAAATCAATTATATCAATAAATCAAACTCTGAAATTTTGTTTTGTAGCTATTTCGTTGGGAGGTCTATTTACAATTTCCATTAACAATGGCCGAATTTCGGCCACTGGGCGATTCCTATTTGTTAATAATAAGGCAAACAAAAGGAACATTGTTAATAAAACTTGTGTGATGGTGCTCATGCAATGTTGGCTAAACCAAATATGTCGTTTTATTTTAATTTGGTTTTCGCACTATGTGACCTACAATGAAAAGTGGGTGAGATGTAAGTTAAAATTACGATGTCTGGGATGAAAAAATTGAAATCAAGATGTCGGGAATAATGTACTTACAATTATGATGTCTGGAGAATGTTTTGTTGCCGCAGTTTGATTTAGATGCAGAAACAATTTGTGATTTGGATGCACCGTTTGGATATAAAGTTTTTTTTTTGAATAAATCAATTAAAGAAGGTATTCTCATTACATTTATATTTGGTTTTGCTCTAATCAGTTTTTTTGTTATAGTATTTGTATGGTTTTTTTTGTTATATATTGTGTTTAAGTAAAATGACGTGCTAAGCGTAAATATTATAGGGAGAGCTATGGCATGGCAAATCTCCCTTCTGGAGATTCTGGGAGAGGATGTAGGCACGCGAAGCATATTATAAATTTTCTTGTTTGAGGTCGGTCAACAGAAACACGTGAAAATCGAGCTAGTGGCAGGGTCATTGCTTGCGCGACCAACTGGTGGACCTTCACGGACAAACCTCATACTACAAGTCTTTCAGTCGAGAAGCGATAACTAAACTATATATGTGAAATTTTTCAAAGTATATATTTCTAAAACAGATAATATTCTAGTAAAATTTAAAAAAAATGACATAGATCGGCAAATTTATGGCTGCAGTACTGGCCCCATAACAATAGCCAATTAATTTTAACCATTAACGGGCCATTCATTGGCCATTTAATGTAAAGTGTACTGGCTATTTTCTATAAACTATAGATCGGCCGATTCATGCTTCCAGTAATGACCCAATAACAATTGCCAAGTACTGTTTACCTTCAATGGGTCAATGCTTGGCCGTTCAAAGGTAACTATATACTGGCTCTTTTCTGTTAACCATAGAACGGCCGATGAATGGTTCTAGTACTGGCCCAATAACAATAGCCACATACTGTTAACCATTAATCTGCCAGTGCTTGGCCGTACTTCAAAATCCGGCAAACCCTGCTTGGGAAGGAACTGATGTTATTGAAGTTTCAAATAAAGAGGTGCTGGAAGCCCCCCTCCCCACATCACTTATCCCAATTCTTAATACCGTTCAAAAAATAATCAGTACCTTGTCATTCAAATCTCCATCTCATGTTAAAGTATCATCAAAATTGATTAATGAACGAAGTGTGTATGCTCCCAACAAACTTTAATTTAAATTCTTATTCTAATTCAAAATCAAAAATTGAAACTTTTTCAAAATTCCAAAAATTATAATAAAATCAAAAATTTAAACTTTTTCAAAATTCTAAAAATATTCCAATAGTTATTTACAGTGCTTAGTAGAAGATAGTAGCTCGATGCGAAGGCTTTTATTGAACCAAGGGCGTAATCTTCCTTTCAGCCTGAGTATCTGTACAACGTTTTACGCACAACTGCACAACTTAATTGTAGAATAAATAAATTTTTGAATTTTTTAAACTCGATTATACATTTTGAAAATTACTAAACATGCCATGATTTTCTCTATAAACTTCATACAATAATTTATTTGTTTGTTCTAATTTTATGAATATTTTACGGGTTATTATTTTACGGGCGGTAGAGTAGAAAAATATATTAATATTTCATATAGCAACGGGATTTTATTTTACGGATGTAAAGTTCAACTTTCAGCCACGATAACTAGGATGTAAAATGTGTTTTACGATTCGTTCGTACGTAATAGTTATTTACATATCGAGGGCTGAAAGTAGAAGATTACGCCTACGGTTCATATTGAAGCCCGACGCGAAACGAGGGCTTTTATTGAACCAAGGGCATAATCTTCCTTTCAGCCTGAGTGGATGTACAACGTTTTACGCACAACTGCACAACTTAATTGTAGAATAAATCAATTTTTGAATTTTTTAAACTCGCTAGACATTTTGAAAATTATAATAAACATGCCATGACTTTCTTTATAAATTTCATACAATAATTTATTTGTTTGTTCTAATTTAATGATTATTTTCCGGGCGATTATTTTACGGGCGGCAAAGTAGGAAAACACACTAATGTTTTATATAGCAACGGGCTTTTATTTTACGGACGTTAAGTTCAACTTTCAGTCACGATTACTAGGATGTAAAATGTGTTTTACGTTTCGTTTGTGCGTAAAAATTATTACAAAATCAAAAAATTTTACAAAACTCCAAAAATATTTCAAAAACTATAACAAAATCAAAAGTTTAAACTTAGTATCCAACTGTTCGTGTTATTCAGAAGTCGTGGAATCTGGAATAACACAAAAAATACTCCTTTTGTTAAAAAACGACATTTAATTTGATATTTTCCAACTATTTCTTTAAGATGGGAGGAGTTGAAACTGGATAGAATCATATTCCATGCCCAATTACATTTCATGTCATGTCATACAAACAATTAAGTTTTTGTTTATCCAAAAATTGGTTAAAAAATAAATGAAAATTATTCTTTTGACACACTTAACGGTATTTTTTGACACACTTATAATACAATAATCAAGCTCCTGGCCTCACATACCAAAGCGAACCATCAAGATTTCTCCATATGCAATGTTACTACTCATTATAACTTAAAGTGAACCTTTTTAAGCAAAAATTATGCAACTTTTCTTGTTTTGACACACTGGACGATTTTTTGACTCACTGGTCCTATCGAACACATCGTCCTTTCAGCTCGTCCCATTAAGTTAACCTATTTGTAAAATCAAAAAAATTTGAAATCGCTTAAGCGGTTTTCTCTATAACGACGGTTGTGACGGCCGGCAGACATACACATTTTTGCTTTCTTAGAATCTTACTTTGCTTTCTTAGTCGAGAAATGCCAAAAAAGTGGAGATAAGAATTTAATTTTGGATCGACAATGTAATACTTAGGTTTTTCAAACCGAAGTAACCACTTGTTGTATGGTGGACCAACAACCATATGTCCAATGCACCCAACAACTAATGAAATTTTCCTCATATTGATTGAAACGTTTTACCAATGTTTCATGAAAATCAATTTGAAACTGTAGGTCACAGTAGGGATTAACACTTAAAAAAAACTTTTTAACAGGAAGTGACAAACCGGAAGTTGGTATGCGAAAATTTTGGAAACAGTGCCAAAACGTTATATATTCTTTCCTGTATCTCCATTTAGGGGCATAGGGCGTCTACTAGACTGGACCATCTAACTCTCTATTTGGAGCATTCGCTTTTAACTCTCCTCATGTCTTGCCAATTTGTTTTGCTTCTACCCACACCATTATCTTCCAACTCATTGCTGGTCTTGCGACCCTTCTTTTTCCTTCTGGATCCCACTCGCCGTTCAAAGGTAACTATATATACTGGCTATTTTCTGTAAACCATAGAATGGTCGATGAATGGTTCTAGTACTGGCCCAATAATAATAGCCAAGTACTGTTAACCATTAACGGGCCATTGCTTGGCCGCATTTCAAAGTCCGGTAAACCCTGCTTGGGATATTCAAAATGTTAATACATATATCCTCAATATTTATTATAACGCCTCATTCGTTATATATTTCCGGTGAAAAATCGATGTTGGGATCTTGATCAGCAATCCGAATGCGATGTAAAATGTCCTCACTCATCGAATCTTTATAGTTGTCCTAGAGAGCAGGAGCTTCAGACGGAAAACATATGATCATTAATATAGTGTATAATTGTTGAATTTGATGAAGAAAGGAACTCAGTACTGCATCTGCAAGTGTGAGATCTCAACGGTTATCATCTTCTAGTAAATTCAATTCGTGACACGCATCGAAGTATGTGTCGTACAAAATACCATTGACTATTCGTAAATGTTGAAACAATGTCGGTCCAGGAACTTTAACGAACAATAAACGTAAAAAAAACAGTCACGTTGCTTTGGATGGCTTTGGTCGGCTAAAAGTATTAGCCATGAATATGCCGACGTATCCTTAGACTAGATTGTCTCGCTGTACTTGCTGCCAATATTTTGACTGTTTGTTCTATGTGAAAAATCGTAGTACATCACTATACATTAATCTCTTTGCGGATTGAGCGAAAATATTTAGCCTCCTGCGTAGTTTGAAAAACTCAGTTAGTGTTGTTTTAGTGGCAGTAAATGCCCTTTGTAGAGCAGTCTGCTCTGTGAAATAGACACGCTGTCCATTTCGAAGATGCATGGTCAAATATATATATAACAGCATGATCTTTTTCATGTATTGGAAAATTGAAAAAAAAGCCCAATGGCTTCTTTGCTGCTAATGTGTCGGCCCATTTGAAAACTTGTTATTTCGTTGTTATCATTTACATTTTGAACAGCAAGTACAGTCTTATCACTGCTTTTATGAAAGTATTTGCAAATGTATTTGATAGCCTTCACCCAACTGCATCCCATACAAGGTTGTACAACTTGTCCAGTGACGGTCCATTACCAGTAACGCAGCAATGGCCGAGTACTGGCAACCATGACTGGGCCATTGACATAATTTTACTGGATGATAACTTCGTCCAATAGGGCCATTCAAGGGCCAGAGAAAAAAAACAGCAATGGCCGATACAAGGTTGAACAGTTAGCTCAGTAATGAACCTATAATGATGATCAGTATTGCAGCAATGGCCGAGTACTGGCAACCATGAGTGGACCATTAAAAAATTATAAAATAATATCATACGCAAGTTTAAATAAATTAAATACAAAATAATTTAAAATAAAATAAATATGTCTAATGATAAACAAATTTACAATGTTTTATACCAACCTAATCAATATTATTAGTCTTTTAGCTGAGAAGCGATAACCAAACTATAGGTGAAAATTTTTTAAATATATATATATATATATATTTTGGCGACCATGTAGTCATAGCCTGACATGTAGACTGCTAAGTCCTTTATGCCATCCCCATATTCAAGAGCTGAAGACCTTTTTGAAAAAATCCAACAGCCTTGAATGGTCTGCTTTGCGCAGAAATCTTCTATCCTTAGATAGTTTGATCCTAACATGACGCTTGCCCTGAGAGAGCCAAATATTCTCCCACAATGTGAGGGAGTGTTTCATCCTCTTCAAGACAAAAGCGGCGTGTTGGATCATTTTCTACTCGAAGGCGTACCATATTTTTTCACATAATGGTAACCTGTTAGCAGTCCCACCATAAGTCAGATTTAACAGGAATTTGATGGTTTGCTGGCTCAACTCTGGAGTGAACATCTTGGAGACCTTGCGGCCTTCTGTGCTCCTCCATTGAGAGTTACTGGACCGAAAGAGAACTTGTTCGACTAGCGATCATATCCTACCTTTCGATATACCAATTGCTGGTTCAGGGCCTATGAACCTCCCTGCGGAGCTCTTTGCTAAATCATTAGCTTTTTCGTTCCCAAGATGCCCACTATGCCCTGGTGTCCATATCAGTGATATGTTGTTCTTGATCCCGAGATAATTCAAAGACCTAGAACATTCTTGCACTATTTTTGACTTAATAGTATAATTTCCCAAAGATTTTAGAGCAGACTTAAGCTCCGTTGCTCACCTCGATGCTGCATTTCTGGCAAATACTTCAGCCTGAAAGACTGCGCAGTATTCGCCAAGTGGAAATTGTAGTCCTAGATCTTCATTACTGAAGCAAACCGCAGCTCCTCCACTGTCGTTTTCAGTGAGAGTGTAGGACCCTTGGTTCTACACCTCTGCCGATATAATTTAAAATAATACAAATTCTAATTACATATGAATATATGTGTGTGTGGTAGAGAAGGAAAAAGAAATGATACGATTGTACATATTTTTAATTTCTTTGTTTTATATAAATAATGATATTTTAATATTTGTGAGAAATTAATTATTCAGATCTGTTTTGATTACACAATCAATAAGTTGTATATGAGCAATCTAATTTATTTAATATTTATTATTTATTTTGTGTTAACAATAAAAATTAAATTAATAAAGTAAAGTTATTTAAATTATTACTAAGTGTTAAATATAGTTTTAAAACAACAAACTATAAATGGTGACCCCGTGTTTGTGAGCATTTACCATCCAGTTAAGAAAAAAACCATCATTAATTGGACTTGGAGCCAGTTATTGTGCAAGGACGCTGTGGAGAGAAATTTTTAAATCACCGAAGCTGAAAGCTGGTTTAATTATAAACAATAGGCTTTGTTTTAGGAAACCTGGTACGTTTTCAAATACGTACTAGGTAAAAGGTACGTAAATCAAAACTATTTTAAAAATTTAGCATCGGTTGTAAACATTTTTATAACCAGTACCTTTTCTCTCTAATTGATTTTTTGGTGAAACTTACAATCTGTGGCAAAATGAAATCAAGTGATACTTCAAGGTCAACTACGTTTAAAAAAAAAAAAAACTTGATTACATGTTATGTGAAATTTAACGTTGCATACAACTCTAATGCTACATATTTAGTATACAACAAAAACTTTACAACTATACAACTTTGTTTGCAACTAAACAACTGTGTTTAATACTATAATTACATCAAATGCATACTATTATTCTAATTTACGCAACTATAATCTCAACATTGAAGTTTTGAAACAATATACATCTACATATATAATTTTGCAATAAATTACTTAACAACAAACATCATCAATCAACATACTAAACATCGAAGGATTTCAAATATATATTGTTATATAATAGTTTTAAAATATTATTGAAATATTGAATTTGAGCGGTGAGTACAGTAGGGTCATTCCATTTTAAAGTCAACCTTCAAGCTAAATTTTTTTTCTTCACAAAACTGTAACCGCGACCTTTAATTTTTTTTTCATATATTTTACTATAAGATATGGCAACAACTGTGAAACTTCCAATATTGTTATTTTGTTTAGAATGCAATTCAGCCCATGGTTGAGAAAAAGGCTTAATATACGTATTAAAGTATATCTAAAAAGAATATAGCATAGCACAAATATAATAAACCGAATTGCTTTAGACTTTTTATTTTCTGTAAGCTAAAGTTTGGAGTATCTGAATTGGACTGCTTTGCTTTCCAAATAAATGAGGTAAGCATTCTAAATACATGAATTCTTTTGTGTTACGTTAGTCACGTTACGTTAGTCACACATCATTTAAATCAAAAGCGTCAATTTATGAAAAACTATTAAATTTTTTAAAAAGTTATTGGCTTTTTTAAAAAATACATTAAATACATTGAAGAAACTTATCAATAAATTTTATGTACATTTTCAACATCTAGAGAATTTTGGTTCATAATTTAGGTGTTAATTTAATGGTATAAAAAATGTTACGTTAGTCACATTTACATTTTTATTTAAAAAATATCTAACAAATTTAATTTAAATAAAAAAGCTTTCTGATTTAGATAAATAAACTCGATTTACATTTTAAAAAGTCAACAAGTGCTTAAAATAATCTTTACTATTTTAGTTATAAGGAAACAAAGTTGTGAACTTCGGTATAAATGTTACGTTAGTCACTTTGGAATGACCCAGTAATAATATTTTTTTTTCCTTCAATTAAATTATATTGCCACACGCACACAATCGATAAAATTTAAATTAAATAAAAAAATTTGTGTTTATTTTTTTTTTCTCTAAACCAAAAAAGTTTTTTTTTTGTTGCAAATATAATTTGTTTTTGTTATCAATTAAAGATATATTTTCTAATTAGCAATATAATACGGATTGAGAAAATGATGTATATATATGTATGTATACTTTTGTTAGAGTAATAAGAGAAGCAATTTAAAAAAAATCATATTATTTATAAAAAAATATATAAATATATTTATCAAAATTTTGATTGTTATTGTATGTCAAAATTTTAAACGTTTTTAAGATGAATCACTTCCGTTGTTTTGAATTTAAAGGTGCTTCTATAAAATATTTGCGTAATAAAAGAAAATACATATTTTTATAATCATACATGTTTCCTCCGAGCTAAGTAATCGTACTAGCTATGCCATAGTTAGAACCCATAAATGGGACCATTCATTTCTGGTCAACATCGAACTATGGCTCGAACAAACCATGTTATGCATTGTTTTTCTAAAACCCCGGCCAAAATCCTAATATTAATTTTGATGGTGTTATTCCTAAACGGAAAAACACAAACATCAACAGGATTTTTCGCCGTTTTCATCTGGCTAATTTCACACAGCTATGTATTTGATGGTGTTTGATGAAAATCATGTAAATACCATCAATAATAGCATCCAACAAAAAAATTTTTTAAACTCAACTGACTGATGCTGTCACATCATTGAATTTTCCCTACTATTCAACAATTTGTCGGAATATTTTATTCCAAGTAAGACAAATTGTCCATAACTTATTGCCAGACTCACTTGGCCTCTTCATCCAATCATACACTGGGCCAGACTCACTTGGCCTTTTCAAGCATTGATCCACTTACCATACTCACTTGGTAGGATCAAAATTTTCTATGATTTGTTTTTGTCATACGTGTCTTAGCTTCAGCAACCCCGCTGGCTAATTCTATGAACGCTTTAAAGTTCATATCACACGCCTCGACAACTTCTCAAGGTGAAGATTATAGTCAAACACACTCTAGCTTCAGCTACTCCGCTGGCTAGATCTATGAACGCTTTAAAGTTCATTTTAGCGTTTTTGACTACAAACCAGGAAAATTCACAGTACTTACTCACTTAGTATCATCCTGTGATAAACCAATCAGTCAGTTACATTTTGTTGCATTGGGGTCTTTCCTCGGAGGAATTCAATTTATGTTTTATTGTCCTTATCTCATTATCTTCTTTTCTTTCAATATAACATATTTTTTTTTTCAAAGGAAGAGAGTCCTGTAGGACCCTTGGTTCTACACCTCTGCCAATATAATTTAAAATAATACAAATTCTAATTACATATGAATATATGTGTGTGTGGTAGAGAAGGAAAAAGAAATGATACGATTGTACATATTTTTAATTTCTTTGTTTTATATAAATAATGATATTTTAATATTTGTGAGAAATTAATTATTCAGATCTGTTTTGATTACACAATCAATAAGTTGTATATGAGCAATCTAATTTATTTAATATTTATTATTTATTTTGTGTTAACAATAAAAATTAAATTAATAAAGTAAAGTTATTTAAATTATTATTAAGTGTTAAATATAGTTTTAAAACAACAAACTATAAGAGATCCATCTGTGTATATGTCCAACGTGTTGGCCGAACTGTCCAATAGCAAATTAGCTGAGGACCGGTCCTCTATCCTTGAAATTACAACTCTATACTGCTTTTGAAAGGCAGTTAGAGGTACTGTGTCATCAGTCGGCATGGACACATCTGTCTGGTGTTCTTTCAGATCCCTCCATAGCGCTTGATGATTTTTCCTACAGCCCTTGGTGTTTCCCAGGAGCTCGAGCCTTTTTGTGGCCTTAAGAGCCTCCATTCTTACAAATATATGCAAGGAAGGAAGCCCTAATAAGACCTGCAGACTCCCTGTAGGCATTGTCTTGGAAGCACCAGTGATGCATAAGCAAGCAAGCCTTTGTACCGCCTCCATTTTTTTTATCGCATGCCCAACAAAAGTTCGTGAGAGCCATGCAAGGGACCCATAGCTGACACTGACAACTACTTTATACAGCCAGTAGACCATTTTCGGAGTCAGCCCCTATTTGCCACCGAAAGCCCTCCTGCATTGCCACAGAGCTCATTTAGTCTCAACATGAACAGCCCAATTGAGCCGCTTATCGAGAGTAACACCAAGTTATTTCACATTATCTTGGAGTGTTAATGTGTTATTATCGATTGAAGGAAAAGTAGAGCTTGTCTACCATCATGTTCTAAAGCACAGGTGATAGAACGCCCCCTTTGGGATATCCACGCTTCACACCTACCTGGATTGTGGTGTTGTTCTTCGTGTGAAAAACAGACATCGATCTTCCAGTGCCTATCGTATCCACGAGTAGGAGTGTTTTATTCACGCCGTACCTTTCCGCTCCGGTAAGGAGTGACTCAAAAGTGGCTTTGTTTAAAGCCCCTTCTATGTCAAGAAAGCGCCAAGAGCGCCTTTTTAGAGATAGTCTCCTCAATATCAGAGACCACCTCTGAAAGGATTGTGTCCGTAGACTTTCTCGCTTGATAAGCGTATTGCCTATTACTTAGCGGGGTTTTCTTCAGACAGACGTTTCTTATGTAACGGTTGATCAACCTTTCAGATGCTTTAGAAAGTATGAGGAAAAACTGATCGGTCTGAAGTTTTTCTCTTCGCAATAGTTGATTTTCCCTGGTTTTGGGATAAATACAACTCTCACGTTTCTCCAGGCCTGTGGTACATAGCCGAGAGTTATGCAGGCCACGAAGATCTCTAAGAGCCTATCTCCTATTATGTCCAGACACTGTTGTATCATAATAAACCATATTCCGTCTGGACCTGGAGATTTGTATGACTCAAAGGAGCCGATGGCCCAAGACAGAGCCTC
This sequence comes from Diogma glabrata, assembly GCA_963693315.1. NCBI lineage: Eukaryota > Metazoa > Arthropoda > Insecta > Diptera > Cylindrotomidae > Diogma > Diogma glabrata. Next base: position 34,056 of record CAVNZG010001761.1, read on the forward strand.
GGACGATACAACTTTTTTTGCCATTATCCAGTCCATTCGGTTTGGTTTTTCCCTATTTTCCACGGCTCTCCCCTGAGGAATCTCCTCAAGTACACAGTCAGGAAAATGGTTGAAACAGTGCTGTATAAGCAACAATTGAAACAGTGCTGTATAAGTTTCTTCATTTGAAGAAGTGTGAGTATCATTGGATAATTTAATATTATCTATTCTCGCTAAGGGATCCTTTTTCAAGGCCCTCATTAGTGCAGCACCTTCTGTGATAATCTCAATCGACTCACAGTACTTTTCATAAAACCTCTTCTTTGATTTACGAATAAGCCTTTTGAAAAGTTTCCTTGCTTCACTGTACAGAGTACAATCAGCTTCATCACGAGTTTTCAATGCTCTGTTCAGAAGTTTCTTGGATCTTTGTCTGAGTTTATCAACGTTTTTTGTTCCATCAAACTGACTTGTGTGCACTTCGTTGCCTCCTTTCGGGACACGTGCTCTCAAAAGCCCAGACTAACAGATCGTTGAGCTGGTCAACGGCCTGATCAATAGCCCGGACTTTGGAAATGCTTCCACTAGCCCGTCCCTCCTCTACAATGCCCCTGAAGCACACCCAATCCGTTTGTCTTAGATTCCGGTAGACGAAATTTAGAATTTCCAAATTAATAGTAGCCAAGTACTCTAAGAGAGACTGACCTCTGCTATTATTATTGGTATTTCCCCAGCTTACGTGATGTGAATTGGCGTCACAGACGTATATAATATCCGGGTTTTTATGGTTGGCATAGTCAACCACGTGCAGCAATTCCTGCGTTGGCGGGGGACTAATGGAGTCGTACGGGAGATATTCAGACACAATGAGTATCCGCCTTTTTTACCGTAGTTATTCCATAACTGAGCATTTTTACGGTTAAATCACTAGAGGATAACTCTGCCAGATGATGCATATCAAGACTTGGGTGTGATTCTATGCAGGTTCTGGTTTTGTCAGGACCCCCTTTATACAGTATGTCTAAGCCCTTCAATGAAAGACCGGCTACTCTGTTTTTAATAATGTAGGGCTCTTGAATTATTAATATTTCTGTCTGCAACTTTTTAGCAAGTGAAGCCATGAGATTATATTACCCACGTATGCTATGTTGCAGATTGATTTGTCAAAACTCAAGCTTATCCACTACCACCATAACAGTGATATTCGCTTATATCTTCAAGCTCGGTCCAATAAACTTAACATCTACTGAACCGCACATGAAGAAATGTTTCGCTGATTAGATATTGATTTCGCACTATCTTCATTGAAAAGAATTTACCGGAGGTTTCCTTCGACAGAGGTTTTATCCCTAGCCAATTTCTTCCCCCCGTACGATCGGATCCTCCATTTGAAATTGTCCAAACCATTTTGATGTCCGAGACCACTCAATAAAGCCGTCTTAGATTGTCTATGACCTGGCATCTAAATTTTGGCCAGGTGCGTCTTAGGGAGATCACACAACTTCATTGCTGAAAGCCTTGCTCCTTCCCATTGAATGCAACCTGGAATTTTCTCCACCAACCAGTTCAATGAGAAGTCGTTTGAGCATCGGAAATAAAGTTTTCCTTCTTCCATCGACATCTAGTCCTGTTTGTTTCAGCATATCTTCAAACAGGCGTTGCTGGATCAATTTGTTTTGTTCCTAGCTGATAATTTCATTGTTAGATTCAACAATTCCAACAAGCCCTCTCTTGACTGCACTGGCATAGCTTGATGCAACCTTGTTCGGACCCGTCGTTGTCGTCGAATTTGATGGAATCTTTGAGACATTATCACTAGAAGTCTTTCCGCTTTTGTGCTTCAAGACCTTGTATAGGATTTGGACTGCCTTTTCGCTAGCCCTATTATGACCCATACAAAAGCTCGTATTGTGACGCGGAGCGGAGGTGATCGGTATATGAATCTGTTCGATCATCTCAGCCCTCGTGTCCAAGGGAGGTATTGTTGCAGAGAGGGACCACTAAATGTAGTGGCCTGCTCTGCAATACCTGTTTGCAGTGAGAAGTCAGCCTTAGATTTCTTCTTTTTTCTCCTCACTGAACCACATACGTTTTTTCTCTTCCTCTTGTTTCCAACCGTTACAGTGGTCTCGGAAGCCTGCATCTCCGAAGATTTGCTGACCTCCGATTCCGACTGCCCCAGATGGAGACTTTCCAGAGACGTGTTTAAATCTGCAAGATCCATGTGTGACACGACCCGAAGATTTTCACAAGCCTTCGGAGTAGAGGTGCCGCTAGATTTTGGAATGTTTATTGTGGACGTATTACCGTCCACAGAATGTTCCTCTGGTTTTTGTTGTGTTTTTTGGATGTTGTAGTGCTGTTATGTGTAATTGTGTGTGTTTGTGTTTTTAACTTTTTTTTTAACATTTTTGTTCGATTTTCTCATACTGCATATATTTATAGGTCGGAAAGACGGTCGAGTCAAACAGGGCCGCCTTACTTAAACAAGTTACAATACTGCAGAGGGAGACCAAGCCCTGAGTTGTGCGCCGTTAGCGACTGATGTAGATCACCATCAGCCAATCAATCACCTCGGCAAGGCTGCCACACCACTGGATTAAGTGAGAGTGTATGGTTCGGGGTCCCTATTTGATATTCGGGATCCCTCCTGTACGCGATTGTATTGTTAGTAAACAATAATATCGGAACAGGGGTTACGCTATCCACCACCTGCGACCCGCCTGGTAGCTTACACTCAGAGCCTCAGGTCAAATATATATTTCTAAAATGGATAATACTCTAGTGAATTTCAACCAAATGACATAGATCGAACAATTCTCGGTTACAGTACTGGCCCAATAACAATAACAAATTAATGTTAACCATTAACGGGCCATTGCTTGGGAATTTAAAATAAACTTTACTGGCCATTTTCCATAAACTGTAGATCAGCCGATTCTTGCTTTCAGTAATGGCCCAACAACAATAGCCAATTAATGTTTATTATTCATGGGCCTGTGCTTGGCCATTCACTATATACTGGCTATTTTCTGTAAACCATAGGTCGGCCGATAAATGGTTCTAGTACTGGTCCAATAACAATAGCCAAGTACTGTTAACCATTAATGGGCCAGTACTTGGCCGTATTTCAAAGCCTGGCAAACCCTGCTTGGGTAACTCAACGTTTATGAGTGCTTTGTAGGTTTTGGACAGCGATGGAGTCTTATCTAAGGAAGGAACGACCCAGCGCTTATCAATATCAACTATTATACCATTTAACATGATTGATAATTTATATGATTGACCACCATTGTTTGTGTCTCTACGACGATAAGATTTGAAATAATATTTGCATTTGAAAAACGTTTTGAGCGTTTTCCATTGTCCATAAATAGCGCTGGCATGTTCATAGTACCGCATGGACCATGGATTAATATTTGTAGTAACAATGTCACATAACTTTTAATCAGTATTCTGATCCAGAATTTCCGCTACAATAATTTTATCAATTTCTTCTGAACGCACTTTATCGACCAACCAAAGGATAGGAGGATATGCGCATATGGCAAATCTGGTTTTTGCCATTCAGCAGAATACAGCCAGAAACGTGTTTTACCGAAGATACAGAGTATTGTGTAATCAAGTTTATCAACGATTTTAATTTTTGCTTAATTACACGTGCAGCGATGTCGTGACGATGCATAGGTATCTGATCTGGTAATAACAAATTTAAAAATTTTTTTTTTAAAGTCAATAGTGCTAACTTTCTTGTTAATTTCTGCACCTGCAAATGGGTTTGCATCAGGTATTGAGAATAAAGAACAAATTTGATTATGATTTGATGATATAATGATCTCTGAATGTTGATTCAAAATTACGACCTTGCTCATTATGAATGATTTTTGTAGCTCCAAATGATGTCATTTCGAAGCAAAAATTAAATTTACGGATTTTACCCAAAAACAATTTCGATTAAGATGTCGCTCCAGCCAATAGTGTTTTAATGGTTCTGGTGGAAAATTCAATGGTGACAGTGAAACATTTCCTGATGCACAACAAAGTCCTGCTGGCTTACCTTTGTATTTAAATGCATGGTCGTGTTGACATTTTTTATCTCTATTGCCGATCATAATTAGTGCATCCCAAGCAGGGTTTGCCGGACTTTGAAATACGGCCAAGCACTGGCAGATTAATGGTTAACAGTACTTGGCTATTGTCATTGGGCCAGTACTAGAACCATTCATCGGCCGTTTTATGGTTAACAGAAAAGAGCCAGTATATAGTTACCTTTGAACGGCCAAACATTGGCCCATGGAAGGTAAACAGTACTTGGCAATTGTTATTGGGCCATTACTGGAACCATGAATTGGCTAATCTATAGTTTATAGAAAATAGCCAGTACACTTTACATTAAATGGCCAATTAAAATAGCCAGTGGCCTGTTAATGGTTAACATTAATTGGCTATTGTTATTGGGCCAGTACTGCAGCCATGAATTTGCCGATCTATGTCATTTTTTTTAAATTTCACTAGAATATTATCCGTTTTAGAAATATATAGTTTGAAATATTCACATATATATACGGTGACCATTTTTGAACAGCAAAAATAAGGGACAAACCTTTTTTAGAAAGAAGTTATTTTTTTCTTTTCTTGCAGCGCCACCAAAGTTGCAGTTTGTGTTATCAGCACATAAAGCCAGCAATTTATTGGTTATTTCATATTTTATTAAAACTTCTTTAATTTAACTTGTTATAATGTCAGATGTTTCTCTTGGTAATTGTTTAATTTCAAAAATGTTTACAACAATTCCTTGTTTTGATAAAAAGTATCTGCCCGAAATTGGGCAGAGTTTGATGTTTCCGTGATTCGAATAGTCTGAATACATAGTTAAAAAACTCACAGAAGACACAGAAGACGCAATTGAATTTAAAGACAATGGTGTAAAAATATTGCAAATAATTGCCTCTGATTTTGTCCTGGCACAAGCGTTCTGTTCACAATAAGAAAAATTGCATTGTCGCTACACACTAGCTGCATTGTATGTAGCTACAAAATATACAAAATAATAAAATTTGTATTGTAGTTAGATTTTAAAATTCAGAGATTTGCCGTTGTTGCCTACATGAATGATTTTCACGCGTTGCAACAAATATGTGATTTCAGAGATATAAATAAAATATGGGACTTTAAGGGAAGAATGGCGAGAACAAGGGACAAATTGCGTCCCTTTAAAAAATTTAAGATTTAAGGAATGCCATACTCAAATAAGGGACTGTCCCTTGAAAAAAGGGACGGATGGTCAGCCTACATATATAGTTTAGTTATCGCTTCTCGACTGAAAGACTATGATCAGGTTGAAAAAGTTGATATAATATGTTTTAAATTTTTTTTCATTTCTTTTTTATTTTAATTATTTTGAAAATAATTTATTTTAATTTACATATGAAAATAGTATTTTATATTTTTTTTAATGGCCGAGTACTGGGAGTCGTGGTTGCCAGTTCCCGGCCATTGTTGCTTTACTGGTCGCCAGTAATAGATCATTACTGAACCGGTTGTATGGGAAGTTTAGAATTTTTTCCGTCATTTTTATTTTATTTTAAATTATTTTGTATTTAATTTATTTAAATTTACATTTGATAATATTGTATATTTTTTTTAATGGTCCAGACATGGTTGCCAGCATTTGGCCATTACTACAATACTGGTGATCATTATTGGTCCGTTACTAGGCCAACTGTACAACCTGGTATGGGCTATTACTGTAGTTTTTCTCTGGCCCATGAATGGCAGCCATTTACTGTCCGAAGTTATCATCCAGTAAAATTATTTTAATGGCCCAGTCGTGGTTGCCAGTACTCGCCCATTGCTGCAGTACTGGTTGCCAGTAGTGGACCATCACTGGACCAGTTGTACAAACTTTTATGGGATGTGACGAATAGTCTTTTTCCGGCTCATATTCAAACGCAAGACGGTGAAATGATGCACGTGTTAATGCAGTGTGTTCTTGCACATGTTGTCGATCATATGATCTGTGTGCGTGGATTACTCGTTGTCGAGACACTCTTTGTCTTAATACGTTATCTCGAAAACGTTCAGTGATGTGATGCTTTTGAATTTTGATTTTGATTTGCCCGTGTATTTCTTAAATTGTTTGTGCATGTCATGACGTTAACCAATATTTCCTCTATCTTCATGAAGATGTGGCATTATTATTTATTTTATGGAAGTTAAAACTTTCAAGGATGTTTAAGAAATTTCATTAATATGACTATAATCAATTTAGCTATGTGACTATTAGTATGGCTATAATCAACGTTAGATTATTGAATGAAAATATTAATTAAAATAAAATATTATTATTATTGTTTATAAATTCCTTCTTCAAAGTTTTTTCTTTATTGTTATTATTTTAATAAGCTATAAACTTTTTCGACCGTTTTAATGAAAAGTTATTTTTAAAAAACCTTACACCACTGTACAGTTATCAAAACTCGACCTTTCGATTTCGTATGAGTATTAGCATAAATGTGTTGAGTACAAACATAAAAGTGGTTGCAACAATAGCACTAAATTAAAAACTCAAATAATTTTTTTCGTAGCAGTCTCAAGAACTGTATATGTTGAAAATAGCTATTGGTATTAAATAAATTAGTAATATTAAAAAAACAAAATGCTGGAATTTACAAAGCGGACACTCAAAAAAATAAAGGAAACTATGTATTACAAAATTTTTATAAATATACAACACACAAAATGTTTTAATAAAACTACAATTTTTTTCCTTCAAATCCAAAAATAATTTGTAAATCAAATAAATTTTTGGTTTTTTCAAATAATTCTTTTGTAATCTACAATATTTTTGGTAAACTTACAAAAAAATTTGTGAGTTGTATATTTATAAAAAATTTGTAAAATTTACGTTTGAGTGCAAGTTTGAACGCAGAACTGTTACGGGTCATACTCTAATATATTAGCATATTTACTAAGTTTAGTTAAAATCCATTATAAGAAACTGATGTTATTGAAGTTGCAAATAAACAGGTGCTCATAAGTCCCCACACGACTTATCGCAATATCACCCAAAAACTAATCAGTTCTTTGTCCTTTCAATCTTCATTCAATTCGATTATCACCTGATGCAAAGATCTATAATTCTTTATCTGAACAAATGTTAAAGATCTTTAAAAAAAACAGGTAATTGGGAAACACCCACACCCTCCAATCTTTTGTCCAATGTACCCAAAAGCTTATGAAATCTTTTTAAAATCTTTCGCATTAACTTTTATAAACGTTTCATGAAAATCGATTTGTACCTGTAGACTATAGGCTTTGAGATTCATACTTACACGTGTTCGGGAGACCCCCCACCATTATGTCCACTTTTATCCAAACCATTCTTAGATCAACCTTATTGCACGCACAAAATTTCATAAAAATCAATTTAGTCGTTTAGGAGGAGTTCAGCCCAGGGCTGCGGAGTCGGAGT